>JAODAL010007087.1:0-128136 GCA_025379985.1 Phyllomedusa bahiana
CTTTTAGTTTGAGAATGCAGGATACATTATGCATTTGGTGCACCTTACATTATACTAGACTCACTTTCACTATATCATGGCTGTTGTACGTCGATACTTGTATTTAGTGGCAAAAAATGGTAGAAGTCTATAATATTTACATTGAAACCATTATAATTTGCTTAGCCCCACCTATTTTATACGGTTAAAAATGGTACCTATCTTACTTGAATATAGACTTGTTATGGTTCCAGGCAGGTATATCAATTTGTTGAGCACTAGGACAAGTTGTTCTCTGAAGTAAAATGATTATATGGCACTTCATAGCTTGAAAAGTGGTATGTTTAGTGAAAACAAAAAGTGGTAATTAAGATGTAACTGTATTTTTCAGTATGAACATTTGTATTTTAGGCTGCCACTTCTAGAAATAGTGGCGGGGGTCTCTGATGCACTGCAGAGTGTTTAAGGGAGGTGTACCCTCAGGTTTGTGCTTCACATACAAATAGGCACATTATTGCCTTCGCACATTTTCCAGTTGGTAAATGGCCGTTAATAACAATACTTTTCAAACCAGAAAATTATAATGTTAGGACTGGAGTTTTCAAATCATGGACCATCACCGTAGATGAATTTGTGCACTGTTGCTAGCAATACAACCAGATGAGTAAGTAAGTAATAAGTAAATAAAGTCCCAGAGTTTGTTTTATTAATTTTGATGTGATGTGTAAAAAATTCCTTCTGGAAATTCGTTGTTAATTTTTGTTTCTGAGAAAACAGAGCACACTTAGAAATGTAGACTGATCTTTATCCAATGGAAATTCCTATTGTATGACAACAAAAAGAGTTTTTTCACTACAATGCTTAGCTTTTAACTTGTAGCTAAAGGTAAATGATGAGCATTATCAAATACATTGCTGTTTTGATTTTGCTTTGCTCAGGAGATAAAGAAGATTTTATCTCCTCTTAGAGTACACACGTTTCTCTGGTTACCACCTCTCCCCACCTCTCTCTCCTTTGTGTCTTATCTGACTGATGTAAGCTGCCTTCACTCAGTCAGTTTGAACATAGTGAGTCACTTAATGTAGAGTCTTATCTCAAGCAATAGAGCTTGTTTTTCTAACTAAAAGACAAGCTTAAACCCCTTAGAACTTTGCAGCCTTCTGTACAAACGTTTTTTATAAATCCCCCTGCAGTCATGCCCCAAGGAATAGCTGGGAATAACAAGCTAATTACGAAATCACCCCATTCCCTCACCACATACTAAAAGGGAAAAGTGGAATCTGAACTCCCTGTGGCTCTTTAGGGCGTATTTTCATGGGTACTTAAATGTACCTATCTAGGGTGGCACTTTATAAAGAAAATTAATAGCTTCTTTTGCTTCCAACTTAGGTGCTGCTGCCGGATCACTGTTTAAATATCCTGTAGCAGCAGGGAAACAGAGGGGAGTGGTGCTTTAGGCCGAAAGAGACAGGGAAGATGTTTGAGCTGCAGGGCAGAAGACTGTTTTTTAAATACTGAGGTCATGCAAAAGGAGCACAATGATACCATTTTAAATTACCACACAGTCAAGCTGCGGAGCAAAACCAAGGGGGATAAGAAACTAAAAACTTCAGGGGGTTGGCGGTACAGTTCTGCAAATGTGTGTATTTAGGATGGGTGCAATGTGTGAGTGTGCTTTTATTAAGACAATCAACATATGTGTTGGTATATTTCTGTATATATGCTTTGAAGTATATGTGCAGGCCAGGACTGACCATAGGGCAAACCGGGCATTTGCCCGGCGGGCCGCTGGGGCCCGGGGCCACGGGGCCGGTTCGGATCGCCCCCGGGGGGACCATGTTTCCCCGGCGGGCCCCGACCCCGGGCGCCTGTCTGTGGCCGCCCCCTCCCAAAACGGCTGCACGGCCGGGTCACCGACCCACCATGCACCCCAACACCCCGCCTGACGGCGGTGCAAGCAGCCCGAGGCCCTGAACATTGGATCATGATCCCTCTTTTTGCTCCGGGGGCCCGCGGTGCAGGCGTCGATGTAATGACTCATCGCGCGCCTGCCCCCGGCCCCCCCAATTGCGTGACCCACCGGCTCCAGAGTGGGGAAAATGGAGGGAAAAAGCGGGGGAGTTTTACGTTTTTTTTTTTTTTTAAACTACTTACTTCCCCGGCTGCCTATTAAAAAAAACCCCGCCCTGGCTATATACTGCCCCTGCCCCCCCGGCTATATACTGCCTTGCCCTGGGTGCCTATAAAGCCCTGCCCTGGCTATATACTGCCCCCCCGCCCTGGGGTAAAATGCCCCTGCCCCCGCCCCGGGGTATATATGCCCCTGCCCTGGCTAAAATACTGCCCCTGCCCCGGCTATAAAGCTCCTGCCCTGGCTATATACTGCCCCTCCCCGGGTTTATACTGCCCCTGCCCCGCCCTGGCTTTTATACTGCCCTGGCCCTTTAAACTGCCCCTGCCCCCGCCCGGCTATATACCCCCCGGCCCTGCCCTGGTTTATACTCCCCTCCCTGTAATACTGCCCCTGCCTCCCTGGCTAATATGCCCCCGCCTGGCTCCTATAAAAGCCCTGCCCGGCTTATACTGCCCCCTCCGCCCCGGCTAAATACTGCCCCCCCCTTGCCCTGGCTATATACTCCCTGCCCTGGGTTATACCGCCCCTGCCCCGGCTATATACTCCCCCTTCCTGGCTATTACTGCCCCCTGCCCCCCCCCCCCGCTATCTCCCCCGCCCTGGCTAATACTGCCCCGCCCTGGGGCCTATAATAGCCCCGCCTGGGTATATATGCCCCCGGGCCCTGGCAATACTACCCGCCCTGGCATATACTGCCCCTGCCCTGGCTATATACTGTCCCTGCCCGGCTGCCTATAATACCCTGCCCTGGCTACATACTGCCCCTCCCTGGCCCATATACTGCCCCCGCCCCCGGATGCCTATAATTCCCCACCCCCGGCTATTACTGCCCCCGCCCTGGTAATACTGCCCCTCCCTGGCGCTTATAATAGCCGCCCTGGCTATATACTCCCCCGCCCTGGCCCATTACTGCCCCTGCCCTGACTGCCCCAAATAGCCCTCCCTGGCTATATATTGCCCTGCCCCGGCTAAAACTGCCCCCTGCCCGGCTGCCATAATCCCTGCCCTGCTAATTTACTGCCCCTGCCCTGTAAAATCCTTTTCCCCCGCCCCGGTGCCTATAATAGGCCGCCCCGGCTATTACGGCCCCCCCCCCTGATGCCCCATAATAGACCTGCCCCGGCATATACTGCCCCTCCCTGGGGTATTAGCCCCCGCCCTGGCTGCCCTTAAAAAGCCCTGCCCCGGGTATATATGCCCCTGCCCTGGCTATAGATACCCTGCCCCGGGTATATGATACCCTGCCCTGGCTATATGTGCCCTCCCTGGCTACTGATACCCCCCCTGGCTAATGATACCCCGCCCTGGCTCCCGATACCTTGCCCTGGCATATATGCCCGCCCTGGGTCTATACCCTGCCCCGGCTATATGATACCCTGCCCTGGCTACTTATCCCCGCCCTGGCTATATGATGCCCTGCCCTGGCACCGATACCCTTCCCGGGGTATATGATGCCCTGCCCTGGCTACCGATACCCTCCCGGCTACCCTTTCCCTGCCCCCGGGTATATGATGCCCCCGCCCCGGCTACCTAACCTGCCCGGCTAATGATGCCCTGCCCTGGCTGCCTATCCCTGCCCCTGGCGCCCCATAATAGCAGCCTACCTATACACTGCCTTGGGGGCCTATAATAGCCCTGCCAAAACCATACATCCCCGGTGCCTATACATGTCCGCCTGCCCATAACTGTCCCTGTCTGCCCATAAGTGGGCCCTGTCGCCTGTATACTGTCCCTGTCTGCCTGTATACTTCCCTGCCTACCTGTATACTTCCCCGCCTCCCGATACTGTCCCTGCCCCGCCTATATACGTCCCTGCCTGCCTACCTAGGGCCCTGCCTGCCCACATACTGCCCTGCCCACATACTGGCCCCTGCCTGCCTACATACTGGCCCCCGCCTGCCCCCAATGGGGGTTTCCCCATTTACATGCCACTTACGACATTTTTTTTAATTTCTAATTTTTTAGGGGCTAACTACTGTTTGGGGGGAATTGATAGGAAATGCTGGAAGGAGAGGGGTCTAAGAGTATTTGTTGTAAATTCTACAGGACGAGATGACCGGGGGAAGAAGACATTGATGCTGTACCGGACAAGAAGAAATGGAAAGGGGAAAGACTCATCAGGGGAAAACTCTGGAGGTTTGGGCCAGAAAAAAGAAAAGGAAAAAAACAACCCCCCTCAGCGCTGACGTCTCCGGAGTCTCTTTTTATTCTGTGTTGATCAAAGCTATATTCAGTGGTGGTGACCTGATATGGGGATTGATTGGTGGGGTTGTAGGTTATGTTGGTTCTTGGGAAGTGTCAGTGTGGGGTTTTTCCCTATTGTAAGGGGCACACCCCCGATAAAAGGGGATTCTTGCACCACTGTTTCTTTCCTTCTTTTGTTTTAGGTGTTTCAACAGAGCGGTTTTTTTTTTTGCATTTTTTTATGCTTTTTTTTGGGAAATGTACACATTAATGCTCGCCTTTTGCACAAAACGCACCAAAAAAAACCCTCAAAAATGGACCCAAAAATGTCCCCTGTGAAGCAGCTTTTTTAGTGGGGGTTTATTTTAGCATGGCGAGGTGCGGAAAAGGACCATTTTTTTAACGGATAATTTGTAGGTGGGCTGGGTGCGGGCCCCCCATGGCCAGGCTGATTTTTATTCCCAGTCTGGCCCTGTATATGTGTGTACTAGTGCATCTCAAAAAATTAGAATATCATTGAAAATTAAAGAGGTTCTCCAGGACTATCTTTTTTTATTTTTTTACGGCTCACAAATGTATTTATTAAACCTTCAAATCAAAAAGTAATGATCTAACAATAAGGGGAAATTCTCTATTTTGATTTAAAATTTTTTGTATCAAATTTTTTTTTCGTGATATTCAAATTTTTTGGATGCACTAACATATTATAAATTTATTTAGTCAGAAATTTTTTTAGATATAACACACATACATATGCTACATAGCATATGCATACACACAAACATATACTATACAACACTATAAACATAATATGTAGCTAGTCACACAACATAAACTCTAGTGTTGTATAAAAACAAACAAACAAACCATATGGCAAAATTTTCTACAACTACATTATGTACATATATTTACACACATACACTATAAAGTATATATACACACATATATACACTATATAGCATATGCACACATACATATATAAATTATAGCAATTACGACACACATATGCTATTTTACTAGTACACTAATGGTTCCTGTTCATATATTTGATATAAAATCTAGAATAATAATGACTACAATCCATTAGATGTGTTTGGAGCCACATGTAGTATAGTCATTAAGATCGGTCCAAAATCTCTAAAAAGAAAATATAAATTCTACCCCACTAATCACTCCCCTTTTAAATGGAACATGTTTTTTTTGTGATTATTCTTTCATCTCTTTTGGGGGTCCCCCAAAACTCAGTGTCTTCAGAGCTAAAACTCCATTGGTTTATTGGAAATTACCTTATGAATACGCCAAAATATTGGAACCTCCAAAAGAGACAACAGATTTAAACAATCGTGTTTCATAAAAGCGGATATAGTAGCCTGGTGGTGGAGATTTTATACAGTATCTCACAAAAGTGAGTACAGCCCTTGCATTTTTGTAAATATTGTATTGTAAATATTGCAAATATTATATTATATTGTAAATATTGCATTATAACTTTTCATGGGACAACACTGAGTTATGACACTTTAAAACAATGTAAATTAGTCAGTGGACAGCTTGTATAAATTTGGTGTGCTCTCAAAATAACTCAACACACAGCCATCACTGTCTAAACCACGAGTAACAAAAGTGAGTACACCCCAAAGTAAAAATGGACAAATTATGCCCAAAGTGTCAATATTTCATATGGCCACCATTATTGTCTAGCACTGCCTTAAAGGGGTTTTATCGTTACAAAGATCATGTCTCAGATTATGGGGACAGTAAAAATAAGCACTTTTGTAATTGGGTTGCATTACCTCTGTCACTTGGTTTAGCAGATATGAGCATCTCTGTAAATCTGTCTTCTATTTCTGCTGTTGCTGGTCAGAACGCCCCCTGGTCGTTTTCTCCACCCTAAACACCCCCCGCCTGTGATTCGGGCTGACATTTCTTCACCTTTGGGGTTTTCGCCCCCTAGACGGGAAAAACCCCGGCCACCCCCCTGTCCCTGTGATTGCTCCTGAAAACACTCTGTGTTTACCCCCCCCTCTGAGCTTTTAAAAATCGTAGTAAAAACCAAGGTCTGCTGCCTCTAGTACATCTCCCAGCTATGGGTAAAGGATCTGGGAAATTACTGGCTTTTTTAAGGGGCTTTTCCCAAAGGGGTTGTAACCCCCTCACAGGCCCCAGCCCTTTAAAGCCTATTGGAAAAAAAGGGCCCTTTGTTCCTAGATCAAAATCAAGCCCCCCCTCCTTATGACTACACATTGTGTATAACAAAAATTCAACACTGATTTGTAAAAAAACTTTTTATATAGTACATTGTTGGGGGTGATTAGCCCTGTAAACAGGGGTTGGGAGTTAAACCCCCATCATAGGTTTGTTTTTTTTTTTTTAAAAAAATTTGTACCATATGTAAAGAATAAAATTATGGAAAGACATCTATTTTTTTAACATATACAACACAAAGCCCCCCCTATAAGTTCCCTTTCCTTGCAGCACACCAACACTTCCAAATACTGATACAATGCAATATTTTTTGGGGGATGAGACAAAAAAATAGGGGAGCCTATTTAAAAGGTAAAAAACCCCCTCTCTTGGAAGGCAGAAAATCCAATAATCACTTTATAAAAGAAAAGTGGGCCATATCTAAAAAAAAAGTCCCAAAATTTTTATTTTAATTTAAACAATACTTAAACAAATTACAAACATAATATGAGGTACGCAAAAAAAAGGGGACAAAAACCAAGGAAGTGTCCCAAAAAATTTAGGGTGATGTTTTTTATAACTCTTTTTATAGATTAGGTATATAGTTTTGGGATAAAAAAACCCCCGTGTCCTTTCCCACATCAATCCAAATTAGTTCCTTATCAAAAACTCTATCCCCCCAAAAAATTGCACAGGCAAAAAATTTCCAAAGCCCCCCCAAAAAAAAAATGGGTTGGGGCGACAGACAGGCAAGTAAACAAAAACCCCAATACCCGAAAACCCAAAAAGATATTTACCCATCAAAAGGGGGGGTACAGGGGTAAAAATTTGCGCTCGTCCCAGCCTTACCTTTTTCGCCAATAGGTTTTCCTCAAAACTAAGGTTAGATGCCCAAGACTGATTTATAAAATCAATTGACAAATTTTACCTCAATGCCCTCTTACCCATCAAGCGTGAAATTGTCGGCCACCCATGCCCGACTCGGAAAGCCGAGTCCCCCCTCCCCCCCCAGGCTTATAGTGCATGGCGGAATGCGCTTTTCCCCGGTTCATGGCAAACCAAAATGGACAGGGGTCTGTTTTTATTATGTAATGATGTTTAAAAACTTTCTAACCCTATCATATCTATATACCCATATACTTTAAACTGAGTTACAAATAACATCATTCCTATTTTTGAGCAGGCACTTCCTTGCCGTTTATCCCTCTTTTTTGAGATACCTCCTATAATGTTTGTCAAATTGTGTTTAAATTTTTTGTTTAAAATTTTAAATAAAAATTTTGGGGTATTTTTTTTAGAGATAGGGTCCATTTTTTCTGTGTATAAAGTGTATTAGGGGGGGGAATTTTTCTTGCCTTCAAGAGATGGTCTTGGTACCTTTGTAAAATGGGGACTTATTGTTTGTCTTTTTTTTTTTTCAGCATCGGGTTTTTCCAAACCCAATATGGACTTCAGACACGTGATCAGTATGGCTCATCACTTAAATGAGGTTTTTAAGGAGGATTTCTAGTTTTTTTTTAAATCTAAGGAGAATCAGAGGAATTGACCGGTTTAAAGGGGTTTTGAATAAAAGACTTAAGATTTGGGGAAAACAAAGCCTTTTTTGGAAAGATATTTGATGGGGGGTTTGATACCACTGGTTTAAAACAGTGCAGGTATTCCCTTTTTTTTCCCATTGAGATGATCCCCTTTAAGAGAAAAGGGGAAGATCTACCTAAATTGCTTAAGGGATCATGGAGTTGTTGGTACAGTAAAATCAAGAAACCTTGGACGTTTTTTGAAGTACAAATTATTGAATTACAGGGCAAAACAAAATCGAGTTATCAAGTGAGGCTTTGGGGGCGTTAAATGTCGAATTAGATAATGATTTTCAATGAGGGAAAAAAGAAATAAGAAACACCAAGTTAAAGAAATTTCAAAGAGATCTGCATGATAAGCAATTTCAAAAAGCAAGTAAAGAGGGAAAAACGGGTTGGGGAAAAACCACGCTCTCTTCGGGTCGGGTCTCTCTCCTCCTGGGGTCTCCTGGATGAACATCTGAGGATGCGTAGCAGCAAATTGGATGACCCCATGAAAAATGACGGATCCCAAAACAAAATTTGGGGCGTCAAAAAACGGAGGGGAGCACCTTACAAACAATCAAGGAAGACAAAAAGTAAACTTGAGGTAATTAATTTTGTCATATATATACTAACTGAGCCTAAAAAAAGGGTTCTTAGTGGGGGAAATTTTGGGTTTTTCTCCTCTAACTCTTTTGATTTTTTTTTACACCCTAAAGGATTTACACCTTTTTTCCCGAAAATTGGTTTTTTGAAAAAGTTACATCATAGACGAAAAAACTGGGGGGGTTTTTTAATTCTTAGAGGGAAAAAGAAGCACTTGCAACTTTTGGAGGAATTTTTTGTTGGGAAAAAGAAAACAAACCCCGGATAGGTTTTCCCCGGATTGTCAATTTTCCCAATCTACAAGGTTTCCCCCTTTTCCTTATGCCCCAAGTTTTAATCTTCACAGATTGTTTAGGGGGATTTTAAAAGATCTCAAAAAAGTAGGAAATAACCTTAACTGATCAAAAGTAATGCATTTTAGAGAATTGCATCCTATAAGGATGTGGTTTATAAGGGGGGCTACAAGGGGGGAAACATTGTGATCTGGGGCCCATGGCTAAAAAATGAGAAAGAAGGTTTTAGGCAATTAAGGGATAAAATAAAACAAAAAATATCCTTTAAAAACCCTTTTTCAATCTTTTTAGCGAACTTACAAAAACATTGATGACCCCCAGTCGCCCCCAATTGTCTCGGGGGTTGGGGGTTTTTGACCCGGGATTTAAATTTATTGATTTTTTCTTAAAGCCCATTGTTGAAAACCCCACGTCCTTTGAAAAACACAACGATTTTTAGGACGTGTTATGGTTTTTATGAGGACTCTACATTTTCTGGTTACAGCAGACTTGGTCCTTAATACCAGTATTGGTCCCCGAAGTGGATTATGCGTCCGCTTTTCTGGGGAAAGACAAACGGCAGCCATTTGTGTGAATTGATCATTCAACTCCACGGTAATTTTTACACAATAATTTTTTTGGTTTAAGGAGTGTTTTACATAAAAGTTGGCACGCATGGGGGGGCTTTTTGCCCCGTCATATCGAATCCTTCCTTGGTTTTTTGGGAGAGATCTATATTTTCCCGTGCGAGGCCCGCGCCGTGACCCAAAAAGCAGTGCTGGATGAGATAAATTGACGATGTGCTCTTCCTGTGGCGGGGTTGAAATCAAATTCAAAGTTTTGCGGAATTAAACAAAACTCTCTTAAAAAAACAGACGACTTTCAAATATGATAGCAAAAAATTGAGTTCTTAGATGTACGATTGAGGGGGGATCACAGGATATCTCCAGACTGATGTCCCCTTTGGAAGGCACGCGGTTAAAATTTACTTTTACATCCTCGTCTTTCAAATTTTTTAATATAGGGGGTGTGCCGTTGGTCAATTCCTCAATGAAAGGGGTTTTCTCTTTTGATGAAATTTGAAGTTCAAGCTTCCTCAAAGCCGTTTTTTAGAGAAGAGGGATGTGGCAGAAAAATTAATAAAGGGATTTTAAAAGCTAAAAAAACCCCGAAAAAAATGTTTTTTGAAAAAACCCGTAAAGAGATCCAGTAAAAATGTTAATTTATTTCTACATAAAAATCCCAGTGGTTGCTATGAGAAAATTCTCCATGAACATTGGTCAATCCTCCGGGCAGAACCATGCTTCAAAGATTTCTGTCTGGTGCCCCAAAAATGACAGCTAGGAGATGTCGGAATTTGAAAGACTTGTTTCAGAAGCCACTTATTCCTGAGAAAAAAAAAACATTTTTGGGGGTTTCCACCCCAAAGGGTTTGTTTTTACCATGGGTGACTGTCGGATGCAGAAAAATGACCGTTTCCACTACTTTTTCATCCCTACCGTGCAAAAGGCTTCAAAATTTTGAGCATATTTCATGCAGTACAACAAACTGATATATCTTGCAAATTGTGGGTGCCCCAAAAACATATTTGGGCTAAGACGCAGAATTAGTATCAGGACAAGGAACAGTGAGAGATATTTGACTGCAAAAAATGCCAATATACTCCCCATTAAAAAATTTTCCCCAGACATTTTGTTAAATTTTATGACTCTAACCCGCCTTTTCGATTTTAGGGGTTTACAAGTACACGCGGTATCCCGGGGGGGAATACAAACAAATGTTAGAAGGGAAAAAAATTAGGTGGATATCCCCCCCAATATAGTGTCCTACTGGGCTAAATGAAAAGTTGGTTTTTGCATCCTTCCCCTGTCTTCTCCATTTTCTGTTTTTAAACTTATTGGTTTTTTTTTTCCCCTTTTGATAGTCTTTGTTTTTATTTGTTTTACTAATTTTGTAATTTATCTTTAGGTGTGAATTTACTGTAGGGGTGCCCAATACCTATGTTTTCTAACCAGGGCCCAGTTCTTGATTTTTGGACTTTTAACATCTGTCCGTAAAATATCTTTGTCAAAAATGACCCCCAATCAAAAGAAAAAGAAAATCCCAATAATAAAAAAGATAACTTTTTTTTTTTTTTTTTTCCCCTCACCCTTTTGTTTTTTTCCCGTATTTTTGGTACTTTTTTATTTTTATTTATCTGTTTTTATTGTGTGTTATCCAATTTTATTTTTGTGGGGTTTTTTACTAATCAACACAATTTTGTTTTAAAAATAATTATTCATTGTACACTTCTCACTTTATCACATTTTTTTGTAAGCTTTTTTTTTTGAGTACACTTTTGTGGTAAATATTTCACTATATTTTTCCCCATTATTTAATAATAATTTTTTCACTACCCCCTCACTTGAGATTTAATTATTATTTATTTTTTTGTTATTCTTTTTTTTAAAAACTGACTATTTTTTGGGGGATTTTTTTTCCCCTTTCCTTTGATGTCAAGTCGGCATGGGGGATTACCCCGCGGGTCGTGCGCGGGGCCCCTTCAGGACCCCCGAATTCCGGTGCTCCTCCGGCTCCTGATTTTTTGGGTTTGCATGACCGGAAAAAACCCTCCCCCATGCACCCTATACAGCCGGGACGGCCGGGGAGGGGGGACTCGGCTCCCGATTACACAGGGGGCCCCACAATGCACCTTGCTAGGGTTTTAAAAGACCCCTGAGGTAATTAGTGCATTGATATATAATTTTATCTTCTGGACATCTAACCTTGTCCTTTTAGGGAAACCTATTGGCGAAACCGTTTGGGGCGTGGCACGACCGGCCCATTTTTACCCTGTACCCTCCTTTCTGATGGGGAAATATTTTGTTTCGGGTGCAAGGGTTCTTGTTACCCTTTCATTCTGTCGCCCAGACTCACTTTTTTGTGGGGTTTTCTTTGGTAATATTGCCTGCGCATGTTTTTTGGGGATAATTTTGATAAAGGGAAATAATTAGGATTGATGTGGAATGGACAAGGGGCTGTTATATACTGTAATGATGATTAAAACTTCCTAAGCCCCTACATATTAAAATATCCATAAAATCTATAACTGGTTTACTAATAAATCACTCCATTTTTGAGAGGCACTTCCCTTTCCCTTTTTGTCCCCTCTTTTTTTTAAAAATCCCCTATATATGTTTGTCAATTGTTTTAAATATTGTTTTTTAAATTTAAAAAAAATTTTTTGGACTTTTTTAGGAATGGCTCCACTTTTCTGTGTATATAGTGTATTATGGAAGTTTCTCTGCCTTACAAGAGATGTTGCTTTGGTACCTTGTATATAGGGCTCCCCTATATCTTGTCTCATCCCCCAGAATATATGCATTGTATCACGTATGTTGGAAGTGCTTGGTGTGACTGCAAGGATAGGACACTATATAGGGGAGCTTTGTGTGTGTATATGAATAAAATTATAGATGTCTACACATATATTTTCATATCTTTACATATGTGTACGAATTTTAAAGAAAAAAAAACAAACACTACTGATGGGGCTTGAACTCCCAACCTCTGTCTTACAGGGCTAATCACCTAAGCACTGTACTATATAAGCAGCTTATACAAATGCAGTGTTGAATCCTTATGTTATACACTACATGTGATGACGTCATAAGGAGGCGGGGCTTGCATTCGATCTGAGGAACAGAAGGCCTTCTTTTCCAAGTAGCAGCTTAAGGACTGGACCTGTGAGGAGGTTACTCAACCTCTTGGCAAAAGCCCCTTAAACAGCCAGTAATTGCCCAGATCCTTCACCTATAGCTGGGAGATGTACATAGAGGCAGCAGACCTTGGTTTCACTATCGATTTTAACAGCTCAGAGGGGAGTAAACACAGAGTGTGCAGGCAGCCAATCACAGCACCGGGGGCGTGGCCGGGGCATTTCCTGTCTAAGGGCGTATCCCAACAGGCTGAATGAAATGTCAGCCAGCCAATCACAGTGCAGGGGGCGTGTCTAGGGTGCGAGAATCGACCAGGGGGCGTTCTGACCAGCAACAGCAGAAATAGAAGACAGATTTACAGAGATGCTCATATTTTAAAATTCGTACACATATGTAAAGATATGAAAATATATATGTAGACATCTATAATTTTATTCATATACACACACAAAGCTCCCCTATATAGTGTCCTATCCTTGCAGTCACCCCCAAGCATTTCCCAAAACATCTGATACAAGCAATTTTTCTGGGGGATGAACAAGATATAGGGGGCCCAATTCGGTACCAAAGCCACTTTTGGGAGAGAAACCCCCCCCTTTAAAACCCCCAAAAAAGGGGCCTTTTAAAAAATAAAAATTTTTTTTTTTTTTTAAAAATATTTAAAAAATTAAAAATATTAGGATTTTTAATTAAAAAAGAAGGAAAAAGGGAAGGAAGTTGTGCTAAAAATGGGATGATTTATTATTAATCAGTTAAATATATAAATATATAAAATGTATGCTTAGAAAGTTTTTAATCATCATTACTATTATAGAAACCCCTATCCATTCCCACATCAATCCATAATTATAACCTTATCTAACTCTATCCCCCCAATACATTGCAGCAGGCAATATATCCAAACTACCCCACAAAAAGTATCGGGGCCAGACAATGAAAGGGTAAACAAGAACCCTATGCACCCGACAACCAAAAAGTATTTACCCCAGATAAGGGGGGTACAGGGGAAAAAATGCCCTCGGCCCACGTTCTAACCGTTTTCGCCAATAGCTTCTCCCCAAAGGACTAAGGTTAGATGTCCAAGACTGGTTTTAAAATCAATGTGACTAATTACCTCAGGGTCTCTTAGCCCATAGCAAGCGTGCATTGTCGGCACCCACGTCGTACATCGGAGCCGAGTCCCGCCCTCCCCCGGCCGTCCGGCTGTATAGTGCATGACGCGGAATGCGCATTTCCGGTCATGCGCAAAGCCAAAATGGACACGGGTCTGTTATAGTACTGTAATGATGATTAAAACTTTCTAAGCATACATATCTATATACCCCTGTATCAAATAACTGAGTTACTAATAACCCCAAACTCCTATTTTTGAGCAGGCACTTCCTTGCCGTTTTGGTCCCCTCTTTTTTTGTAGATATCCTCCTATATATGTTTGTCAATTGTGTTTAAGTGTTGTTTAAATTTAAAAATAAAATTTTTGGGTACTTTTTTAGAGATATGGCCCCCACTTTTCTGTGTATAAAAATAAAAGGGAGCCCCTGTATGTGTAAAATATATCATTATAGAGATTAACATATATATTTTAGGTCTCTCTACATATGTGTAGAAATTTAGGGGGGGGGGGCGGCGAATATAACCTGTGAGGGACTAGAACTCCAAATCTCTTCATTGTAAAAGCAATAGTCTATCACTGCTTACTGCTCTACCTCTGCACCACCAGCCCAAGTTAGTTACCAGCTGAGCAGGGACTTCTCTCAGAGCTGATTTGCTCCTCCCCCCATTGTTTTCAGTCACATGTCATTGACAGCAAGCAGAGATCTTTACTTGAAGCTGACATTTGTAGTTGAGTAAAGATCTCTGCCTGTTGTCAGTACAATTTGGATGAACACCACTAGAAGTAACAGCTTGGCGGGTTTTTTCAGTTTTGTGTAAACTAAACATATGACGGGTTGCTTGCTGGGGGTTTTGGAGCCTCAAGGCGGGCCAGACATAACAAAAGAGGTTTCAAACCCTTTTTTATATCCAGAAAACCCTTTCCCTTCATCCCCGGGCTTTAAAAAAAATGATTATGTCACATTTCTTCAGTGGGAAAGAAAAACGCCTCCTGGGGAAAAGGGGGGGGGAAAAACCCAACCCTCTGACGGGGAAGAGAAAACCGACCCGGGTTTTTTTAAAAACCAATCTGAAAAATTAGCGAACACCCACGAGCAGTTTAAAACGATAACCCCTTTTTTAAAAGCCCCCCTCTTTGGAAAAGAAGGCGTTCTTTTCCTCAGATCAAAATTTGCAAGCCCCGCCTCCTTATGAAAACATCCCTGTAGTAATAACAAAAAGGATTCAACAGTGGGGTTTTCCCATAAGCTGCTTTGTGTGGTGCAGACTTAGGTGATCAGCACTGCAAAACAAGGTTTGGGAGTTCAACCCCCCAAAAAAAATTTTTTTTTTTCTTTAAAATTTTACACAAATGAAAAGAAATGAAAATAAAATTTTTAGACATCTATAATTTTATTCAAATACACACACAAATCCCCCTATATAGTGTCCTATCCTTCCCAGTCACACCAAGCACTTCCAAAAAAAGTATAAAATGCATATTTTTCGGGGGGTTTGGAAAACATGTTTATGGGAAACCCCTTATGTGCAAATATTCATTTTTAAGATTAACATATATTTTTTTAGGCCCTCTCTACATATGTGTAGAATTTAGGGGGGGGAAAAAAAAAAATATCCTGTAGGGGCCCAGAACCCAAACCCCTTTGTTTTAAAAGCAATAGTCTACCAATGCGCTCCTCTAAACCCCTGCCCCCAGCCCAAGTTAGTAACAACCCCATTTGCTTCCCCCCCCCGTTTTTTTCAGTCACATGTTTACTGACAGGAAAACAAGAAACTTTTCTTGAAGCTGACATTTTTTAGTTAGTAAAGATCCCCTGCCTGTTTTTCAGTACAATTTTTTTTGAACACCACAGAAAGTAACACTGCTGGCTTTCATTTTTGTGTAAACTAAGACATAAAGACAGGTGGGTTGCTGGATTTGGGGCCCAAGGCTGCAGACATAAGCAGGGGAGGGGCTACAGAGGTTTATATTTCCCGACAACCCTTTTGCATCCCCCCGCTTTAAACAAAATGATGATTTTCCAGTTTTTTTAGTTTTGGGGAGACCCCGCCCCCCTGGGGGGAGAGACAAAAGCCTGCTGGCAGGGGAGAAAAAAAAAGCCCCTGGGTTTTAAAATCAATCTGAAAAAATTTGCCCTTTTAAAACACGACAGCTTTAAACTATTAAAAAACCCTTTTTAAATCCCCTTGGGCATGGGGTTTTTAAATAGAAACTTTAAAAGGTTGCAGCCACTGTAATCCTCTTCCACTCCTCCATGACGACATTATGGAGTTGGTGGATGTTAGAGACCTTGAGCTCCTTCACTTTCCGTTTGAGGATGCCCCACAAATGCTCAATAGTGTTTAGGTCTGGAGACAGTTTAGCACCTTTACCCTCATTTTTTTTAGCAAGACAGTGGTCATCTTGAAGGTGTGTTTGGGGTCATTATCCTGTTGGAATACTTCCCTGTGGCCCAATTTCTGAAGGGAGGGATCATGTTCTGCTTTAGTATGTCACAGTACATGTTGACATTCATGGTTCCCTCAATTAACTGTAGCTCCCCACAGCCGGCAGCACTCATGCAGCCTCAAACATTGATAATCCCAACACCATGCTTGACTGTAATCAAGAAACACTTGTCTTTGTACTCCTCACTTGGTTGCTGCCACATACGCTTGACACCATCTGAACAAAATAAGTTTATCTTGGTCTCATCAGACCACTGGACATGGTTCCAGTAATCCATGTCCTTAGTTTGTTTGTCTTCAGCAAACAGTTTTTTCGACTTCTTGTGCATCATCTTTAGAAGAGGCTTCCTTCTGGGACGATAGCCATGCTGATCTCTTTGTTGCAGTGTGTGTTGTATGGTCTGAGCACTGACAAGCTGACCTTCTACCCCTTTACCCTCTGCACTAATGCTGGCAGCACTCATATGTCTATTTTGAAAAGACAATATCTGGATATGATGCTGAGCACATGCACTCAACTTCTTTAATCAACCATGGCGAGGCCTGTTCTGAGTGGAACCTGTCTTGTTAAACCACAGTATGGTGTTTTTCAGATCCTCAGACAGTCTTTGTCATGAGGTGTCATGTTGAACTTCCAGTGACCAGTATCAGAGAGTGTAAGACCGTTAAGATCAAATTTAACACATCTGCTCCACATTCACACAATGACAAGTCACAAGACACCGTGGAGGGAAAATGGGTAATTGGGTACAATTTGTCCTATTTTACTTAGGGGTGTACTCACTTTTGTTGCCAGCATATTAGACATTGATGGCTGTGCTGAGTTATTTTGAGGGCATACTAAATTTATACTGTTATACAAGCTGTGCACTGACTACTTTATATTGTATCAAAGATCATATCTTTAGTGTTGTCCCATGAAACAATATAATGCAATATTTACAAAAATGTGAGGGGTGTACAAACTTTTGTGAGATACTGTATATACTGTAAAAATTCATCCCCTTGGATACTGCGGTGGGACGACAATGGAGCCATGTAGTAATATAAGGCAAATGTTGTTCTAATTGGACTTCATTTGACCTATTTGGCACACAGTTACATTTTCCGCATTGGAATCAAAAACATGGTGGACATGGTATCCTGAAATGAATGGGCGGTGAATGGGGCATTAATTAAAAAGTACAAGCTTTTTCTGTTACTTGCATTTTTGACGCAAATGAAGTATGCTCATATTAGTGAGATTTTCTCATGGCAAATTAGTTTTTTGTGCAACGTTTTTATGGATCTGGCACACATCGCATAAAAATTATTTTTGGTTTTTTATACAGGGCAACATCCGGTAACATAACAGCAAATTTTATCATGTGGAATTCTTGAGGATCCTTTGGTCATGAATCTAAGACAACTTTTGTGTAAATTAAAATATCACAAAGTATTATAAGCCTATTTTTAACAAAAACTATAATTTTTCTTAATACATTTTTGACAAATACAAGAAACAGACAGGGCACCTTTATAAAAGTTATTGATTTCCCACACATTTTCTTGTGGGTTCAACAAATAAGATTTTCTTTTATTTCTAAAACGTAAGAAATCAAAACGCGGGGATCCATTCCATTTTCATATTATTATTCATATTTTTGTAAGGCCAAAAAAAAATCAATATGACATCTATTTTCCCCCTGATCTGTCTGAAAATCCTCCTTATAGAACTTTGAGATTGTCTGACAGGCCCGACCCTTTTCATAAACCCATGCTGGAACGGCGTTATACATTTATTTTCAGTGAGATACTCCAGGATAGCATCTCTGAGAAAACCTTCAAACATTTTACCTATTGTACAACACAGGTTAAACATTCCGGCCTATAGTTTCCAGAATCACTTTTTGATCCCTTTTAGAATTTTTGCCAAAACATTTGCTATGCGCCAATCCTTTAGGACATAAATCGTTATTAAACAGTTCATAAATATTAAGAATAGGGGCCTCTCTAAGACATTACTTAAATGGGTTGTCTCACTACATCAATTCATCTTACCTCAGTCCTGTTTTCTTGGTTTCATGTTGAATTCAGGGACGTGTTTAATGGCTTTTACTAGGCTGCAGTAGAAGCCAGGTCTGTAGCTATAGCAACCAGTCCTGGCAGCCTATCATGAGAGATTGAACAGGTATGTAGCTATAGCAACAGCACTGGCAGCCTATCATGAGAGAGTAAACAGGTCTGTAGCTATAGCAACCTGAGGAGCTGATGCAGCCCATACAAGAGGGGCTATCTCAGAATAGATAGGACACTGTTAATGGACACAAATTGCAAAGTGACTTGTTTTTGCAAGATCTTTAAAACAAAAAGAAATTCTTGTAGTGAGACAACCCTTTTAACTCACTTAGGACACAGGGGTGTATACCATCAAGACCTATTTTAATCTTCTTAAGGTGGAGCTGCACTTCTTCCTGGGTTAGACAAGAAACATTTAAGGTAGAGTTTACCTCATCCCTCTGCCCAGCAACAGGAACTCCAAATCCAATCGGAGAAAAAAACATATAAAATTGAATTTTTAATAAATAGTTTAAACAGTTTAAAGCATAAGCACACCATTTAAACCTCTGCATTTGTGGGGTTTCTACTGTGCTCCATTTTCATAGAACAGCTTACAAGAGTTCTGTATATTGTCTTATATACTTTCCTGCCCCTTACCCTGGGCTGGGATTTGCATACTGGAGACACAACTTGCATTGACTAGCTGCGCCCCATGTGCATGACGTCATTGGAAGGGCATGGGTTTGTGGGCTGTATCTCCAGCTTATTTGCTGTGAGGTGCCGGCGTGTTTTGATGATGTGATGCATACATCACACAGCACATGCTGGAGCTTCAGGTGGATGCACATCATTCAGTAAGTATTTAGGTGTGATTTTTTTTTGTGGTCTGGTCTGCCATTTACATCTTGGACGGGACAGTAGGAAAGGAGATGCCATATGCTCTGTCCCTTCTTCATTTTTCCATCACCACTGGATATTGGAGTTTTATTTGGGTGTAGCTCATCAATGACCATATGCTTTTTGAGCTGGATTGTTTAACCCTTGGTCAACCCCATCTCTATGTTTTGTATGAGTCTAACTAAGGATGAGCCACATGCAATTTGAGCTTGCCTGCTTCATATTTAATTAACCCTTTCTTATTCCTGTATGTCTTTTTTGCTTTTGCTATCTTGTTTCGCTTATTACAGTCCCCGATGAAGTCTATTATCTGAGTAGATGAAAACATGTCAGGACAATGATTAAAAGCATAGGGATTGGTTATTAGGTTGAGGTTCCGGTCTGGGCAGCAATCCCATGCATTAGGAGTTTAGGGTGGCATACCGTGTTTCCCCGATAGTAAGACAGCGTCTTACATTCTTTTTACCCCCAAAAGTCCCAGTATGTCTTACTTTCGGGGTATGGCTTATATAGGGCAGGTATAGGGCCAGCTGTAGTCAGGTATAGGGTCGGCTGTAGGCAGGTATAGGGCCAACTGTAGACAGGTATAGGGCCAGCTGTAGGCAGGTATAGGGCCAGCTGTAGGCAGGTATAGGGCCAGCTGTAGACAGGTATAGGGCCAGCTGTAGGCAGAAAAACACTTACCTGGCTCCCCGCTGCTCCGTCTCCCGCGCCGCACCGCCTCCTCGCTGCTCCGGCCTCCCGCGCGCTCATCCCGGCACAGGCAGTGACGTCATCAGGCCGCGCTACGTCTTACTTTCGGGGTACGTCTTACATTAGGCGACCTCCCTAAGATACCGTTATGTCTTACTATCGGGGGTGTATTACTATCGGGGAAACACGGTAGTACTCATTAGGGACAGTGTAGCCCCGTTCCACCCCTCTTTTATTCTCTTTAATAGGGATACCTACCCACAAGACGTCAATGGTAAGACTTTTCTTTTTTCTTCTTTTTTCTGTTGGTGGATTTTAATTCATATGATTGGATTTGGTGTGCTTATGAGTTAAATTGTATTTTAGCCTATTTATTAAAAGTTATATTTTATATATTTTTTCTCCAATTGTATTTGAACTATTATTTAAGGGAGATAATTTGCATTTTTGTGACAGTAGCATTTGTTTTGAGTCCATCAACAGGAAGGTAATTTTCCTAGGTAAATACAATGAAGAAATAGGTTTGCTTCCTCCTGATCTCCCTCTACAATACGTACATTACTTCTTTTCAAAGGGCCAACATTGTCAGCCATTGTCAACATTGTCTCAAAGTGGGCGCTTAAGATGGTTTTTAAAGATCTCCCATTTATTATTTGTTCTTTTATTTATGAAGACCTTGTCCCAGTCAATGTGGTTTAGGGCCTGTCTAAGCAGATTAAAATTACCCTTCCTGAAATTCAGTGTTTTTGTGCCTCCTTGACAAATATTTCCTCGGTGCCCCCCAGCCTTCTTTGTTACTCGGTCCGGTCTGTTAGTCAGTATTAAGTCCCTCTACTCAGCTCCTGCACCAGTTGGGAAAGTAAACCATCTTTAGTTATTGACAAAAACCTGTTTATGAGAGCCACAGGTTTTAGTTTCCCAATTTAGGTCTGTTTAGTTGAAGTTGCCCATCACAACAACCTTATTGTATTTAGCCGCCTCATATATTTGTCTGAAGAGTACATCTTCCATGGGTTCTGTTATATGCGGGAGCTTAGAGTAGACCCGAAATAGAATGATTTCATTTTTATTACCCCCATGTATATCTACCCATAATGTTTTCACATGCTAATTTCCTGTATCTATATTTTTACACAGTGTTGGCTCCAGACATTATTTATATAAAGACATACACCACCCCCCTGCTGATCTCTCCTAAATAAACTGTAAAGTTGGAGCATCAAAGTTTTTTTTTACCATCTTTCTTATCTGTACACCACATTTATTATATATTTTAGACAAATTTTAGATGTTTCTGTGCCAGAGGGGTATGGCTTCTGGAAAGGGTGTGTGGTTTAGCATGTAACACTATGCACCAACACCACAATTGATGACACAAACTGAGCCAACTAATAAATCGTCTAGTTTTAGACTAGACAGTTTAAACGTGCACCAAATTTATCATACACTTGAGAAATCTGGTGCTTTTTAAGACTGTCTAGTCTACATTTACCCTGTCTAAGTATTAGGCAGAATTAAAAAATCTGCCACAACTTGTTGCTAGATTTTTTTGGGCTGTAAGGCACATTTACAGCAATGAAAGACAGAAAACGGGAACCCTACTGTCACGGTCCATGCTGCAGTACCTGTTGTGGACCGCGGACATGACCATGTCCCTTCTGTGTTCCTGTGTTTGTCCCAGCCCCTGTCATGTCCCTTGTTTCTGTACTCACCTGATTCTGCTTTCTGTTCCTGTGTTAAGTCTGCACATGCTCCTTAGGTAGTGTGCGCGCTCGCTGGTCTGGATTTAAAGAGACAGTGTCCCAATTTCCTGTCCAATGACCTTCAACCTCCTGGCATATTAGGAACTTCCTGCCTCTGTTCATAGTCAGTTCATGATTGTCCACCTGAACTCCTGACCTCAGCTTCCTGCTGTTTACCTGTCATGTTTGTCTGTCCTGCGTACGGTTTACCCTGCTGTTCCTGCCATCTTGCCTGTCAGTCTGACACCTGTCAGCCTTTCCCGAATACCTTTTTACCATGCTGTATCCGGCCGTCTTGCCTTTTAGCTGCCTGGACTGTGTCCCCTGCATTTCGACAGCCACTTCAGGGGTAGCGAGACTGGGGGTTACCCGCAGCGAAGGCTGTGCCAGCCCTGCAGTGGGCTCTGGTGAAGACCGGGGGCCCTTTAGACTCCGCTCCCTGGCATGGTCTGCTATACCACCATCTATGCTCGTGGTGGCCCAGAGGATCCACACCAAGCACCCGGCGTCCACGGTGTCAGTGCATACTGGTTGTGACACCTACCTCATATACCTTAAGGCCATGTTCACACGGCTTATTTGGGCACGTATTTCAGCCCGGAATTCGCACCGTACTGCGCGAATTACAGGCTGAAATACGGCCCAGTCATTACGGTAATCCACGGTTCTCATAGAGAGAATGGGGAGAGAAGTGACATGTCATTTACTAGCGGCGTATATATGCGCCGCTAGTAATGATAGTCTATGGGCCGGCGAGGTGCCGGCCCCCCCGCTCCCGCCCCCTTCCACATGGCATAATTGCGGGACATAATTACACCCCGCAATTAAGCCATGTGAACATCGCCTGAGAGAGCAGTGTTGTTCTTTAGTCCTAATACGACATATAAATACAAACAATTCTGCAATATTTAAACACACATTGGGGAATAATTATTATGTCAACTGCACCAGAATCCTGCCGCAATTTGTTCCAAAATATTAATGCACATGCTTTCTTCCACATATATTTTCTGTTTTACATAGTTTTAAGATGATTTTGCACTGTGTCCGACAAAAGGAGTGCGACCTCACACAAATGTGCATGGCTTCACAGAAAGGGGCATGGCTTAACATATGATGTTCTGCACCAAAAACTACATCAAAATGTTGGCGCAAACTAAGCCAACCAGTAGATAATGTAAGCTTACTCTAGGTAATCTAAACTTATCATACAGCAAGGCCATGATAATACATTTGGACATTTTAGACTGTCTACTCTGAGCTTAAATTGTATCAGTGTATTACATAGTAACATTGCTAATAAAGGTGCCCCAGTATGTTATGGCACCTTAGCTATTTAATACATGATCACTCCCAAGATGTGGCAGGCTGTTTTTTTATGCTTGTGATTCAAATACATGTGCCTGCTGAATTACGACATTTCAAACCACCCACACTGTTTGAACATGAGTTTTTTAACTTAAGAAATACACAACTGTGTACTATTTATACGCAGAGTAGCATCACTGAACGCAATTGTTACATAGTCATCTAGTGGCTTTTACAGTACAAGTGCAGATCAGACTGTGTTTCTGTAAATGACACCCATCTGTTTGATATAAAAATAGCTGCTTTCTTTGTTGTTAATAAATAACAGAACAAAGTTTTGCTGATTTATAAAAAGAGCAGAATAAAATTGAACAGACTGAAGGGGTTTTATGTTGCTGTTTTTTTGTTCAATTGTCAGCAGAGTCTATCTATTTATTTATCTATCTATCTATCTATATATCTAATCTCATAACTACCTACCTATCATCCATCTATTTATCCATTCATCTACTAGCTATATATCTCAGAGCTATCTATCTATAACCACAACACTCCAGAAATAAAAATGTGAAACATTTATTTTACATATCCAGAAAAATACAGGTGCAATGCTTTGCTTCCCTGCCAGAAAATTTTAAGGCATAGCATCTAAGAGGGAACCAGAACATTGCACCTGTAGTTTTCTGGATATGTAGAATAAATATTTTCACTTTTTTATTTCTGGAGTGCTGCAGCTGTTAGACTTGATAGCTTTGGTCAACTCTTGGACCTGGAGTTGTATCCGCCAGCAACTCTTTTACTTACTTTATGTACCTTTTAGTTGGGAGTGCTGTTTTCATGTTGTGTCTATCTAGATATCTATCTAGATAGGGGTTGCTTCACCAATGGCAGGTGAGCTTACACAGTTTTAATCAAAGATGTAAACTAAGAACCTCAAAATTTTCCATGTATTCAAAGTAGCAGCAATTCTGTTCCAAAAAGTCCTATGTTCTTCTTGATTGTTTTTAGTGCTAGTAGTGTGCTGCTGACATTGTATTGTGTTTGTATACTACTGCCACACCAGTGTGCTCCTATGCTCTATTTTTAAAATAATTTTTTGGATGTGCAAACCAAATATTGTTTTCTTAACTACTGTATCTATCTATTAATTATAAAGAGCATCCTATTTGTCTTGTAACGTGGAAATAAACGCACAGATGCTCCACTGTAACCTGTATGAGTGAGGCGATTTTTTTTTTCCCATGAATGTCTAAGTTTTGAGTCTTTGACAAGCATCAGTATTGCGGGCAAGCCCTTTCTTTCTATATTTTGATCAGTGCTGCTGTGGTTTTCTATATTGTTATCTGTCTGTCTGTCTCTCTATCTATCTAAAACGATGACAAAATATTCGCAGCACAATAATAGGTATAGTTCAATAAAACGAAAAACGTTTATTCCCACGTCACAAAAACATATGGGAATAAACGTTTTTCGTTTTTTTAACCTTACCTATTGTTGTGCTGCAAATATTTTTCATTGTTTTATATTGTATGGAGTCTTTGGCCAGCCTCTTTTTTTCACTGGCACTCCGTTTATATTGAATTTTTTGGGATGTGCTGCTTTTTCTGTGGACTATCTCTCTATCTATCTATCTATCTATCTATCTATCTATCTATCTATCTATCTATCTATCTATCTATCTATCTATTATAAAGAGTATTCTACCTAAACATAATTCTTACATTTTAGGTAATTTTTGGCTGAAGCCACAAATTTTGGCGGATGTCCTGACTTTTCCTTGACAGCAGATGTTAGGTCGGACACAAAAAATTTCAACATGCCTGATCCTTTTGTTCTTAAGGGAGATAGCTGTGCTTAAAGGTGTCTGGCAGAATCTTTCTTACTCCACTCACCCCATTGAGAACACATGCAGGCTCAGCTGAATGTAGGGGAGCGTGTATGAAGGGTTAGAAGGAATAGCTGTTGGCTGAAAAATCATTCACCCTACAGCTATCTAAAGCATATGGCCACCTCTTGATTTGAGTCTCTCCTATTCTTGAAAATCCTTCCCTTGATATAGATGTTGCTAGGAAAGTTGGGTGACACTGGTATGTAGCAATATATTGTGAAGATGGTATAGTAGCCATTACTGCCTCCAAACTGTTTGTCACACATTTTTTACATTTTGCATTTCTGAATGTATTACTGCAGATTTGTTACTCCTAGGAAAAGCTATTTCCTGAGATGACTTTTGTTAAACAGCAAGAGAATAGAATTATCATCTTTACAGAACAGAACTTTTTTTTTTTTTAGGTGGAATAGCTGAAGTAAGCAATGTCCCCCCACGATGGATGCTCATCAGCAGATGACTGTGTATTAGGTGTCTATGATATGTACTGTCTCGGTGCACAGACATTTAAACTGTCTGTGTATACATGTGTTCTCGCTATAATAAATCCCAGCACTTCTCTTCGCCTCCCTCTAGCGCTGTCAGTGGCCACATGTGGTAACTGTTCTTATATCACACTCTTTCCCTCTGTCTCTCTCCCTCCTTCCTTTCCTTACCATAGAGTTGCATTGACACAGAGACAGAGGGAGTCTATGAGCCTCCTCCCAGCAATATCTAACATTGGGGGGGGATCCTGATCCTCAAGACCCTACTACATCATTCTTTTGGGGGGAATAATGGATCCTTGTTCTCCTGCTAGCCCTGATCCGGCTTTGGAAACAGAAATCAGCAAGCCAGCCCCCCAGCCCAGAGACCCCCAGGAACCTGCAAGAAGAGGGGATCACACAGGAGCTGCAGGAAGACACAGCTACCCTATAACCACCACCAACAGAGGTACCATCTCCAAAGCAGTGTGGGTTGGGAAGAGGGGCAGTGATATGTGGCAGAGGCAATCTGGGGTTTTCATTACACATTCATGGAGGGAGATAGAAGCAGGGATGGGAGGATAGTGAGCAAAGACAACCGAGCAGCCTTGGAAAACTTTGACAGCTTTTTTTGTGGGAAGGAGGGGTGTTAATTAACCTCTTCAGCTCAGAAGCAGCCTTGTAGCCCTGGAGTTCAGGATTATGCTTTGCTGTAGGTGCAGCATTGAGTGAAAGTAACCAAAAGTTTGACTTGCAATGATTTACCCTGACAGATGCATTCATGTTAGTGGGGGTTTGGTTTGACCTGGGTACCACTCCTCCTGATTTCTCTTCCACTGCTCCATCACATTGCATTTCCCTAAAGTAAAGTCACTCCAAAGCTGCATGGGGGTCAGGTACAGTACAACTACTTTTTCAGCAGCTAATGAATGGCAGTAACTCCTTAAGTGCTGGAACATCTAGCAACATATTGGAGGCTACTTGCGATTTGTGACCACAACCAACCCCACAGATGGCGCAGCATGTACTTTGGGAACGTGAAGGGTTAATTTGCACTGGTATTATCTCTCTTTCTGTGTGGCTGCTCAGGTTTTTTTTTTCATTACTATTATTTTTTCTCCTTAAAGGATTAAGAGTTAACCCTGTGTGACTTTGACTGCCATTTCCCATTTGATTATAGCAGTGCGAGAGGGGTTTATTATGTTTTAAGTAGGAAGCGCAGTGTGTTATATAATATGTAATTACATTTATATGATAATTATATGTAGTGTTATTAAAGCAGATTGCATCAGGATAGATAGGTGTGTACACTACATGCTGGGGCAAAATAAAACATTGCAAAGCAAATATATATATATATACTTATGTTTCATTGGTATACTTCATATGTAGACTGTGCAAATGTTTAAGAGCATGGTCGTCAGAACAATTTAGCCCACTATTTTGATTTCAAGCTAGAAAAGCTGGAGCCTAAATGAGAGGTGTTTGCATAGTAGCTAAGTACTTTTGCATTTTACTTGTGACACTGAGCAGAATTCTAAGAGGGAATTTCAAAAGTAAGAACTAATATGTCTTTTTTTATACCTTGTAAATTTGTAAAGATTTTGGAAGCAGTGCAATATTTTATATGCATTATAAGTGACATATTTCCTGTTGGAGCGGATTTTATTTGATTAAAGATTACACGTGATATCTGCATAGAGCACAGGGAAGAATGAGCAGCATTGTGACTGGATATTGTTGTATACTTTTGTATTTCTGTATTCAGCAGGGCCAGAGTCAGTTGTCAAAGGTCATTGAAAGGCCTAAAATGTTCTCCATTTAGAATTATTGTATCGAAGGTTAAGGCTAGGTTCCCATAACATTTCTGACTTCCATTTAACGTACATTACATATACAATGGATGCCTCTGACAGATTTGGCATTTGTCACGCATAGGCTATGACTACACAGCAATGGTTTTTGGTTGGATTTTCGAATCCGCGGAAAATCCGACGGTACACTGTGCTGCATAGAGAGCAATGGAAAATCCGACGGTACACTGTGCTGCATAGAGAGCAATGGAAAATCCGACGGTACACTGTGCTGCATAGAGAGCAATGGAAAATCCTTGCTATTGTGTATAGAGCACAGATTTTTTACCGCCGTTTTTTAAAATCTGCTGCACTCTGGTGGATTTTAAAACATGCTGCATGTTCCGCGGGATTGCCTTTGGATTCCTGTACATTCAATGTTTGGGTCCGACAGCCAATCCAAAAACCGAAAGCGGCTTTTACCACAAATCTGTGCCAAAAAATGTGGTTCAGCCACAGTCCAGCAATGTGAAAATGCCGTTGGATTTTGGACTGTGTCGACATAGCCATAGGGTCCCATTGTGAATAAAACTTGCAGATTTAGGACCACATATATGAAACGGTTTTGGTCTAAAACTCACTATTTTCTCCATAGAAACCTATGGGGAAAAAAGTGAGTTTTAGACCAAAATCATTTCATACATGTGGCCCTTAATGTGTACATTTTTTCTGAATGACGTATAGAAAACTGTAGGCTTCTGTGCTGTTTCATACTTTTTTTTTACAGTATACAGACATATTCTGGCCAAATGGAGGCCGAAACGACCCACTTTTGGTCTTTGTCGGGCCATTTAACCCTATGGATACGTTTAAGCGTATACATCTAGAGCTTTCCACATGCTAAAAGTACGTCCTACACTTGATGTGAACCTAGCCAAAGACTGTCAAAAGTTCAATACTGTGAACAACCAAAGTTGGGATCATGTAACCCTTTACGACATCCATGTGACAATTCTAATAAAATTCTCAGTAATGCAAAAGACAGGAAGCCATAATGATGAAGACACCTAACCTATTTCTGTGAGGTTAATACTTTGGTTATATGGGTGACTTTGATATTTGTGAAGCATTACCGCTAACATTCTCAATTTTCATGTGCCATTAGTCTCGGAGGTGGGCTTTTCTGCATACTTTGGGCCTCATGTATGAAAACTGTCTTGGTCTAAGGCTATGTTCACACGGCTGAATTGCGAGCCGTAATTACGCCCCGCAATTACGCCGTGTGGACGGGGGCGGGGGGAGTGAGCGGGGGGCCGGCACTTCGCCGGCCCATTGACTTGAATTGCCAGCGGCGCGTATACGGCGCTGGTGATTCACATGTCAATTATCTCCCCGCCCGGCGGATTCGCCGGGCGGGGAGAGGAGACGTAATCCATAGTTCTCTATGAGAACTGTGAATTACCGTAATGAATGGGCCGTTTTCGGCCCGTAATTGGCGCACTTCGGCGCGTAATTACGGACCGAAATACGGCCCATTTTAAGCCGTGTGAACATGCCTTAAGACTTTCTTTGTTGCTCATAGCAACCAATCAGAGTGCCCATTTCATACAGTGCTCTGAAACAATGAAAGGGGGGCTCTGATTGGTTACTATAGGCAACAAAGACAGTCTTAGACCTAAACAGTTTTCATACATGAGGCCCTTTATCTTAAAGAACTTGCGCTTATCAGATGTTCTTTCAGACCAAGCAGCAAGTCAACAATAGTGTCAAAGTAATTGCTGCCACTGATTGTACATCCATTATAGTCTGCTAGTTTTGAGGCAGACGTAGCTGATGGGGACCGGTGCAAGAACTGGGTGTGTGGTCTTTAATGGTTTCTACCATACACACATTGGACACATGTACACGCATTACACACACACCTTAATCAGCTGTGTAACTACATGGCTGCAGTTGTAACCAGGCCTCGCGGGCCAGTGGACCAAAGGCCACTGACATAGACTAATCAGAGTGACATCATGTCTCCTCCTGAAGAACAAGGACCAGGTTTAACATGAACTACCCCACCTCTATTGTGTTCTTTACCCAACTATTGTATCTGTACACCCCTTTCCATTCAAGTGACAGAAGTTGAACCTACAGTTATGTAATGCACCAGTGCCACCAGCCGATAAGCAGGCAGTATGGACATGTGTGTTATGCTCTTGTATGTCGCTGACATGGAAGCTTGTGTGTAACACTGGTAGTCCTGTGTGCTATGAATGAGTTGGTGGAATCATTACGGGGCAAATTGAGCTTCTTCACCAAGTAAACACCCTGTCTGCAAATCCGTCAAGGAGTCTAGTACCTTCTGAGGCTGTCCTGGCTGGTGCCATCAACAAGGAGGCAGAATCCTGGCAGAGACTGCTACCTGCACCCAAGAGACTGCAATTCTGAAAAAAGACTGCTACCTGCACCCAGGAGACTGCAATTCTAATAGAGACTGCAACCTGCACCCAGTAGACTGAGAATCTAATTGAGTCTCGTACCAGGACCTATGGGGCCTAACACTTCCTACCCTGTTTCCCTGAAAATAAGACAGTGTCTTATATAAATTTTTGCCCCTAAAGACGAGCTAAGACTTATTTTTAAGGGATGTTTTTTTTTTCTATGAACAATAATTCACATTTATTGTTGAACAAAACATCAACATGTATTAATATACTGTAGTGATTTCATCACAAACATCAGCATAAGCAGCCAAACTCTGAATTGCATAACTAAAAATGCACTATGTCTTATTTTCGGGGATGTTTTATTTTCGGGGAAACAGGGTAGTTACCCCTGCTACCAACAATACCCACATACACATCAACATATGCCACAGTCACAGTGTTTATGTCACTCTGTACACCACATATGTTGTTGTCACACAAATATCATCACACCATAAACACATCAGTAAGCTGATTTAATAACACACTGATTCCCATGAGTCAAAGTGACACCCTACAACTGCTAAACCATGCCTACCCAAGCAAAATTCATGCTTCATTCTACACTTCTCCCATTAAATGGACCTCCCCCCTTCGAAGACCCCTCTATAGTCAAACAGCCTATAAAGGCGAAATGGCCGCTCTTATCTTACTGGTGTTGTCTTCTTCCCATGAGGATTGTACCTACAGAAGATAAGTCATAGCTGAAATACTGCACCCTCTGTTTTAGCAAAAAATACACTTTGAAGTTTTTCATGACTAGTACCAGAATTATTTGTACACAGTCAATTTATTTTAATTTATGTAGAACTTTAAAGTGGTGTTCACACCATAGACTTTGATGGTATATCGATAGAAAATGGCATTAGAGTCTGATAAGTGAGGGACCCACCTCTGGGACCCATACCAATTTTAGGAACACACACTGTTAAGGACACCCAAATAGTAACGCAAAACTTTAAAGCAGTGTTCCAACCATTGACTTTAAAGGTATATTAATAGTATACGCCATCAAAGTCTGATAGGTATGTGTCCCACCTCTGCGATCCATACCTATCTCTGGAATGGGCTCACAAAAGTGTCGGTTTAGAATGAAGAGCTGGTCCGGTTGTGCACAGCTCTCCATTCTATTCTATGAGAGTTACGAGTACAGGTGAGCGGTTTCTTCTGCTGTACTCGGAACTCTCATGGAACACAAGTGCAGCCGACTCTCCACTCTGAGCCAACACTTTTAGTGGCCAATTCCCAAGATAGGTACAGATCCCAGAATTGGGACCCGCACTTATCAGACTTTGATGGTGTATCCTGTTAATATACCTTCAAAGTCTATGGTGGGAACACCTCTTTAAAGTTTTGTATTACTATGTGAGTATCCCGATCAGCGTATGATCTCCATGCTTTCTTCGTATAGGGCCGAGCAAACTCTGAGGATAACATGGACAATGCAATGTATTAGCAAATCTCCAAAAATGGCGTCACCATAAATGTTGTTTATTTCAAAGAATCCAGAGTACAAAAAATGTGCAACGTTTCGACTCCAAAATTGAGTCTTTCTCATTCTTGGAGATTCGCTTGGACTATTGGAGGTGAAGGGCTGGCTACCTTCCCTAGGGGGATCTGTTGCTTTGGAATGTTGCATTTTGGATGTTGAGGAAGTGCTGTCCAAACCTGTTTTGTTTCTAATGCACTGTGTAAGTCAGAGTTGCCACAAACATTGTAGAGGTGCTTTATATTAGATATTGGGGTATGCACATCTGCCGATTCTTTCATTTTTAGTATGGCTTTGTGCCATCCACTTTTCATGAACAGACAAACAAGCCCCAGGTGAGGCAGGAGTCGAAGAAATATAAACATGGACAAAGGACAAACAGATGCATAATGTTCTGTCATTTTCCGTTTATGATCTTCGTCTCTTATGTTTATTGTTGGATGCCCTTTTCCCCTGTGAACTTCAAAGACGTTTTACACCATGTGAGGTGTATTTCTGTTCTGTTCTCTGTCTGGTGAGCACAATGGAGCACAACGGATGGACAACACTGAGGAGTCACCAAAACAAGAAGGTAAATCATGAATCTGAAGATAATCTTTGGACTTCCTATGGATTTATGGTAATGTAGCAATATGCAAAGACCAAAACAAATATTTTAGCATTACTTAAAACATAGGATTCAGTTCTAGCTAGTGGTCAAGTTTCTTAGTGATGATTTATATTCACATGGCTGATTTCTGTGCTGATTCTGATGTGGACTCGGGACTGAAGCCGCATCACTATCAGCATCCATATCTGACAGCAATCCGCTTCACATTGTTTCCAATGGAAAATTAGCATCTCGGTACACACGATTTTCTTCAGCGTTGAAAAAGGAAGTAACAAGTCAATATCTGAGGCAGATTCAGCACTGAATTCTCACATGGAGGATGAAATCTGCCTCTAAATTCAGCATCAAATCCACATCAACAAATGAAAATTCATGTAAAAAATGATTTCACACATGGATTTTTAGGTTTACCATTCAGCCATGTGAATTTACCCATAGGAGTGTACAGAGGCGTAACTTCAGGCTCTTGGGCCCTAGTGCAAAGAGTGAAATGGGGCCCTCCAGTTACCGTGTGCCATTTACAATACTTGTGTCTTCTTATGTGGCAGAAAGGCTTTTGGGCCCCCTCAGGCTGCTACCTCTGCACCTTATCAAAAAGTAGCCTTTCTATATGAATACTGAGTATAGCCCGCACTGCTCTAAGTCAGGGATCTCCACTCCCACATGAACACTTGTAAGCAATATAGATCGAGCCAGTGCATAAAACTGTGAATTTTTAATAATTTCATTAAAAAGCAGACATTGACCCGTGATATACAGTATGTCCCAGTCGTTGCCTGAATAAAGTAAAGCATATACTCAGATATTTTTGTTGCGGCATAGCCTGCGTTCAGAGTCCTTTCATGGCGCTGCTCCTAGCACAGGAGCAATGAAAACGCCGGCAATCGGGCAGACAGAGTAACTCGTGGACGTTTCGGGGATGACTCTCCCCTTCCTCAAGTGCTTGAGGAAGGGAGGAGGTCATCCCCGAAACGTCCACGAGTTACTCTGTCTGCCCGATTGCCGGCGTTTTCATTGCTCCTGTGCTAGGAGCAGCGCCATGAAAGGACTCTGAACGGCAGGCTATGCCGCAACAAATATGCTGAGTATATGCTTTACTTTATTCAGGCAACGACTGGGACATACTGTATATCACGGGTCAATGTCTGCTTTTTAATGAAATTATTAAAAATTCACAGTTTTATGCACTGGCTCGATCTATATTGCTTACAAGTGCTACCTCTGCACCCTCTGTAGCTACGCCTCTGGGAGTGTAACAAAATGACAACTGGTTTGATATGATGACAAAAAGATGACTGTATGCTCCTGAATGCTGTGCATTTATTTTTTACTACTGAATGCTGCACCAAAATATTGCATACAGTATTAGTGCTGCATTAATAATTATAACAATTATTATAGGAATTGCTTGTACTGAGAATCTGATTGACTGGAGTTAATTTAATGTGTCCACTCGTGTCTAGTCAAAATCAAGGATTAAACAGCCAGGCAGATTGAAGAGTTTCTTTGCAAACCTAGTTCATACTTGGTCCACAAAAATCCAACTATATTAGAAGTATGGAATTGGGAACAAAGTGAAGGTGCTGGGTGTGCAAAGCCTTTACGGAGGCAAACGGAGTCCTTGCGGTTCCGTTCTACAGAGCTGTAGGCAATCAATGTGAAGCCATATGGTGCTTCTGTATGTATTACTTAAGTATATTTGCTTCTAGGTGCAAATATCTCCATAATACATCTAATGAAACATGTGATGATTTTATACCTGTCTGATTCATATGGAATTTGGAGGAAAAAACCTCCATGCGTCTTAAAATATAACTGGAGAGTGGGGCAGCATACGTTACTATAGGAGACATAATAATGTAGACATTTGTCATTCTCTTTTATCAAAACGGTCTAATAGTAAAACTGTCTTTGTTGCCCATAGCAACCAATTAGAGTTCAGCTTTCATTTTCAAACTTGGAAAGATGAAGGCTGAGCCCTAATTGGTTGCTATGGGCAACAAAGACAGTTTTACTGTTAGCTCATTTTTATTTATGAGACCCAATGTATTCAATTCCAGCAGAGATTTTATTAGTTATTATCTTACATAGTTATTTATTTATTTATTTCCGCCATACACTGAACTTTATGCCCCAATGGTCTCAAGGAGCTCATCACCAGTAATGGTTCTTGTTAGATTTGTGCTGAAATAATTGGAACTGTTACACCTAATAAATGAAATTCCATCCATCTGGGAAACAGAAGAAGCACCCAACACCTAAGAAAGAAAGAATCCAGCAATGTGTAATATGACACAGTTTCAAGTCCCATACAGCCGGAGCATCTGATCCCACTGCCCATCACCAGTTCCTATCTTGCATAATATTAGTTTGCCCTTTTTTTTTTTTATAAAAATCGATTGAAGCCTCTGACAGGAGTACTGCCAATACTGTCCTGATGGACTGCACAATAGGGCCTCATGTATGAAAACTGTCTAGGTCTAAAATTTCCTTTGCTGCCCATAGTAACCAATCAGAGCCCTTCTTCCATTTCATATAGCCCTCTTAAAAAATTAGAGCAAAGCTTTGATTGGTTGCTATGGGCAACAAAGAACCTAGACAGTTTTCACACATGAGGCCCTTAGAGTCAGGAGCATATGTGCCAAGCTCACATTTTGTCATTAGGGTATCTAGTAAAAAGGTGTTTTTCCCACTCACCTGTTGCCTCTATATTTATACTGGTTATATAGTAAAAATATATTATTTGAAAGTTGTGATCAGATTACTACACTGTGTTCCAAATTATTATGCAAATAATATTTTCTCTTTATTTTCCAAAATTACCTATATGAATTGCAGTCATTGTAATTTTTCAGTCATCAACTATTAGAGTATAATTGAAAGGTTTTTGAACAAACTGCCTATGATAACAGTATATTTTATACAAAAAAAACCTCAAAATGCACTCAAAATGCATGTTCTAAATTATTATGCACAGCAGAGTTACCAACCTTTTCATTTTTATAACGAACAAAAAAATGGTCATTTGTGAAATTATAAGCATTAGCAGGTTATTACAAAATGAATTCAAACAGTTTTCAAGTCAAAACTTTATACGAGGTTATGTTACATGTGCACATAGGACCCCTTGTTCGAAATGAGCTTCTGAACTCTCTCGTTCATTGAATTTGTCAGGTTTTGGATGGTTTCTGCTTTAATTATTTTGCATGAGGACAGAATACCCTCCCAGAGCTGTTGCTTAGATGTGAACTGCCTCCCGCCATCATAGACACTCCTTTTGTTGATGCTCCAGAGGTTCTCAATGGGGTTGAGGTCAGAGGAGCATGGGGGCCAGGGGTTTGTCCCCTTTTATGCCCATAGCAGAAAGAGATGCAGATGTGTTATTTGAAGCTTGAGACGGTGCATTATCAGGCATGAAAATTATCTTGCTGCGGAATGCACGGTTCTTCTTCTTGAACCATGGCAGGAAGTATTGTTTGAGAAACTCCACATACATTATGGAGTTCATCTTTACACCTTCAGGGATCCTAAAGGGCCGACAATCTCTCTCCCCATGATTCCAGCCCAAAACATTACTCCACCTCCTCCTTGTTGGCGCCGTAGCCGTGTTTGCATGGGGTGTCACAACCAGTCATCCTCCACTCCATCCATCTGGATCATCGAGCGTTGCACGGCACTCATCGGTGACCAGTCATTCTTCAGGTATTGTTTGGCCCACTGTTTGGCCATTTCTGCTTGTGTGCAGTGGATAGAGGAGGTCGACAGGATGGCTTACGCACAGCTGCAAACCGCTGAAGGACCCTGCATCTTGTTGTTCGGGGGACGTTGGAGGCACCAGCAGCTTCAAAAACTTGTCTGCTGCTATGACAAAGGCATTTTTGCAGCTGCTCTTTTAACATGACGTAATTGCCTGTTGGAAAGAGTCCTCAATTTTCCCTTAACAGCACGCACATGTGTGTGCTGGAATCAGCTACATACTTCTTGATTGTGTGATGATCACGCTGAAGTGTCTTGGCAATGTTGATTGTAGTCATGCCTTGACCTAAACACTCCACAATTTGTTGCTTCTCAGCAGCCGACACATCCTTTCTTTCCCATTTTGGCTGAAAATGTAGGCTGCTTAATAATGTGGGACAGCCTTCTTAAGTAGTCTTGCCTTTAATTGGACACACCTGCCAAACTAATTAGCACAGGTGTCTGCAAATGCTTTCAGTGATATACAGAGCCCTGACACACATCACCATCAATGAGTTTAACCGACAAACAAAAAAATTCTTACCTTATCACTCCTAAACACTTTTTGCATAATAATTTGGAACACACTGTAGTAGCAGTGACAATCACCATTAAATGACATTCACATAGCATATTTCTGCGTGTTTGTTGTGACGTTTAAATTACGCGCTTGTTAGTGCGTAATTTCAACGTGAAAACAACGCATGGTGTCTGAGGCAGATATACCTTATTGTTAAACGTTATAGAAATTTGCAGGACCAGCGTTGTTTCAGCAAAATATCTTCAAGATTTATTAGGATACAAAAACATCCACATACAAAGAGGGTACAAAAAAGAGGTTAAAATACCGACGCGTTTCGGATACTACATGGCACCCTTGCTCAACGCTGGTCCTGCAAATTTCTATAACGTTTACTAATTGGGGCGTATGGTCGGAAACCAAGGAACCGTGCGACTGCAATCAGCACAACGTTTGTGAAAGCTCAGGTGCGGAAGCAACAGCATTTCTGGTTAGTGCCTCTTATTTCTATATAGACTTTTGATACCTTATTGTTATTAAATTACAAAAGTAAATACATGTTGTGTGAATGATGACTCATATTTTACATTGCAGTCCATGAAAAGTGTTTAGAACATTGTTTTGGGTATATTTCAGCATTTATTTTGGCATGAAGCACACGTCAAAATATGTGCCTAAATACGGCGTGTGAACATACCCTTAGGCCATGTCCCCACGGCACGGGTTTTCGACCGGTTTTTCAAATGGTTTGCGGTTTTTCAGACTGCCTGAAAAACCGGCCGAAAATGAGCACAATGATGCTCTATGGAAAACCTGTGCAGCAGTCCCCACTGCACGGGTTTTCCGCCCGCGGAAACCAGCCGGTATTTGTCCTGTGCAGTGTGGACGCACCCTTAATGTTGTATTTTGTTTTATATTGATGACACTGAACATTAGGCTGTGTTCACACATTCAGCTTTTAAGATGCAATTCTAGAAGCCAATATCAGGAATGGATCATAATTGAAGGACATACACTCACCGGCCACTTTATTAGGTACACCTGTCCAACTGCTCGTTAACACTTAATTTCTAATCAGCCAATCACATGGCGGCAACTCAGTGCATTTAGGCATGTAGACATGGTCAAGACAATCTCCTGCAGTTCAACCGAGCATCAGTATGGGGAAGAAGGTGATTTGAGTGCCTTGAACGTGGCATGGTTGTTGGTGCCAGAAGGGCTGGTCTGAGTATTTCAGAAACTGCTGATCTCCTGGGCTTTTCACGCACAACCATCTCTAGGGTTTACAGAGAATGGTCCGAAAAAGAAAAAACATCCCGTGAGCGGCAGTCCTGTGGGCGGAAATGCCTTGTTGATGCCAGAGGTCAAAGGAGAATGGGCAGACTGGTTCAAGCTGATAGAAAGGCAACAGTGACTAAAATAGCCACCCGTTACAACCAAGGTAGGCAGAAGAGCATCTCTGAACGCACAGTACGGCGAACTTTGAGGCAGATGGGCTACAGCAGCAGAAGACCACACCGGCTGCCACTCCTTTCAGCTAAGAACAGGAAACTGAGGCTCCAATTTGCCCAAGCTCATCGAAATTGGACAGTAGAAGATTGGAAAAAAACGTTGCCTGGTCTGATGAGTCTCGATTTCTGCTGCGACATTCGGATGGTAGGGTCAGAATTTGGCGTCAACAACATGAAAGCATGGATCCATCCTGCCTTGTATCAACGGTTCAGGCTGGTGGTGGTGGTGTCATTGGTGTGGGGAATATTTTCTTGGCACTCTTTGGGCCCCTTGGTACCAATTGAGCATCGTTGCAACACCTTGTGGAATCTATGCCACGAAGAATTGAGGCAGTTCTGAAGGCAAAAGGGGTCCAACCCGTTACTAGCATGGTGTACCTAATAAAGTGGCCGGTGAGTGTATATTTAAAGGATTTTGTCACACAGCAAAATCCCTTTCTCATAGTTCACTATGAGCTGGCGCTAGAGAACAGGAAGATGGCTGGCTTGTGCAGTTCTCCACGTTATTTTTTATGGTAGTTCTTAATATGGACGAGGGAGTGTGCTTGGCTATATTCGGAACTATAGACATTAATGGAGGAGAGTTACAGAATTGTGGCTGTCTCCCCATTTGCTGACGGCGGCTCATAGCAGTCTACGAGCCGGCCTCAGAAAGGGATTTTGTCAAAAACTCTTAAGGAAAGACAGACTTCTCCTTGTTTAAAATCCATTCTTGGTTTCGGCTTTAGAAGCTGCATCTACAAAGCTGAACGTGTAAACACAGCCTTTTTATATATATATATATATATCTTTTGTTGTGGTACTGCATCCTGGTGGAAGAGATGTAAGGAAGTTGGTAAAAGTTAGAAGTATACACTGCTCAGAATAACTTGGTTATTTGTAATATGGGAGTGTGTTCCTTGTTTGATTTCTGTTGGTGGAAGTATTAGTAAAGGTCTTTGTTAAATAATGACACTTTATAAATTTTTCATAGCAAAATTATGTCTGCATGAATAAACAGCAGTGCTGTGCTAAGATAAAGCTTCCGATAGGCCCAATAGGTTGCAGCCAGTGGGACCACTTGCATATTTGGGTTATTGCAAATGTTGTTCATTGTACCCATTTTACAAGGTTGTAGATGGAAGTGGAATGGGTTATACAGTAAATAAGTTACTGTCAGTTATGTGGGTAGGTTATGTAGCATGGTGCAGCAATGCCAACACATACTACTTATGGTTACCTTTGCATCAATGTTTTAATCAAATATACTCCCCCACTTCACTTAGTATATCTGTGACTCACATGCACTCTTTTTGATGCAAATTGCTTTCTCTTTGATGCAGCTTCTTGAAAAAAAATGGTTTTGATACTATTTTCATACTCCTGTAAACCCACATGTCTAAAGCTAAATGAGTAGCAACATTATAAGGCTTGGGTAGCATTAAGGACCATCTGCAGTTTAGGGTATGCCATATATATTGCCAGATTGTTACATTGTCCAAGCTACTGACTCTAATCAGGTATTCACAATAAATAATTGTGCTCTCCATTTCTCAATAAATATGTTCCACTGGCTTTCAAATGATGTTTTCAGCTTTGTGCCATCCTCTGGTGTAGAAGTATTTTCACTCCTCTCTGTTGTTTCAGATATGTCTTTCCAGTCTAGAAAGAATAGTTGAAGGGATGTGCCATGCATAGTGGGAAAATAAGCCTGCAAGTTTAATTATTCTTATAAATAATGTATAAATCAGCTCCAGCTTTCAGAGAACGCTTGTCTTCTCGTGGCAAAAGGAAAAAATATGATGCTTAACCCATTCATCCTGTATATTATTAACAGTGTGGCTATATAGCTTGTGATGGTGTCTGCGCCCTCAGACTTACAGTATATTGTGTATAGGAGTCAGCACCCTTATACATGTGCAAATGAAAAAAGTGAATGTAAGAAATCTGGTTTTATTGGAATTTTACTGAAGCGATGCATTATAAATGCACCAGAAGTAGTTGTGTTTTAAAATAAAATAATATTATTAGTGTCAAACATATATAAAACTTGTTGTATAAAGTACCCTCTTTTGTAATATTTTTTATATTTAGAATATATTCCTACTGGTAAAATATAAGACATATGCCATGATCCTACTTCCTATAGAAGGGGTATGTACAATATGCTTTTATAATAATAATAATAATACAAAAATACAATGTACCTTGTTTTCAATTCCTCACCATTTTTTTAGATCTCTGCTTGCTGTTAGAGAATGGGAACTCTTGTTTCCTTGTAGAGAGTATAAACCTACCCTGATTAGTTAACACATATACATAGTTCGTTGCATGTGTAAGACTTTTTATTTGCACAGGTTATGACCAAAGAAGGTTTCCAGCTTTTGGATCTTAAAGTGGTTGTCCAATAAATAAAAATCATTCTTCAATGGGGCCAGGTTGTGTGGAAAAAAAATAAATAAAAAAAAACTATATAGACACAGTGAAGGAAATAATTATTTGATCCCTTGCTGATTGTGTAAGTTTGCCCACTGACAAAGAGATAAACAGGTTAATTTTAACATTGGGAGATATAATATCCAAAATAAAATAAAAAAAAAAATCACGTATAAATTACCGTATATACTCGAGTATAAGCCGAGTTTTTCAGCACAAAAAATGTGCTGAAAAATCTCCCCTCGGCTTATACTCGAGTCACTGTCGGCACTCAGGCGCTACGATGGCCCGAGTGCCGACAGGGATGCTTCAGTTATATGCGGCTCCTCAGGGAGAGCATATAACTGAACGCCGAGTGAGCGCACTGTCCGCGATCCCTTCACCTATATGCGACTCCTCCAGAGCGCATATAGGTGAAGAGATACCACTGCGGGGCACAGAGCGAGCGCTCCATGCTCCGCAGTGGCCTCCGGGCGGCCGCAGACTCACCCGCCTGTGCCGAGAAGACCCGAGGACAGCGTGCGGGAGGAGGCCGGACAGCGAGGAGACGGAGCGGCGAGGGAGACGGAGCAGCGGGGAGCCAGGTAAGTGGTTGTTTTTTTTTTTTTTTAAACTGCCTACAGCTGCCTATACCTGCCTACAGCTGCCTATACCTGCCTACAGCTGCCCTATACCTGCCTACAGCTGCCTATACCTGCCTACAGCCGGCCCTATACCCTGCCTACAGCTGCCTATACTGCTACAGCTGCCAACCGCCTAACTAAGCTGCCTATACACTGCCCTATAACCTGCCTACAGCTGCCTATACCTGCCTACAGCGCCTATACCGCCTACAGCCGCCTATACCTGCCTACAGCTGCCTATACCTGCCCTATACCTGCCTACCGCCGGCCCTATACCTGCCTACAGCTGCCTATACCTGTCTGCAGCTGCCTATACCTGCCTACAGCCGGCCCTATACCTGCCTACAGCATAGCCGAGCCCTATACCTGCCTACAGCTGCCTATACCTGCCTACTGCCTGCCCTATACCTGCCTACAGCTGCCTATACCTGCCTACAGCTGCCTACAGCCTGCCCTATACCTGCCCTATACCTGCCTACAGCCTGCCCTATACCTGCGTATGGGGCCATATACCTGCCTATTACCTGCGTATGGGCCATATACCTGCCTATAATCTGCTTATGGGGGACATATAACTTCCTATTACATGCCTATGGGGCCATATACGTGCCTTTTGGGACATATACCTGCCTATACCTGCATATAGGGCCATATATCTGCCTATAATTGCCTATGGGGGACATTAAACTGACTATGTAATTTTATTGGTATCCATTTTTATTTTTAAAATTTACCAGTAGCCGCTGCATTTTTTACCCTAGGCTTATACTCAAGTCAATAAGTTTTCCCGTTTTTTGGGGCACTAGTAGGTGCCTCGGCTTCTACTCGGGTCGGCTTATACTCGAGTATATACGGTATATAAATTTATTGGCATATTGCAGTAAGAAATAAGTGCTTAATATTTGGTGGAAAAACCCTTGTCGGCAAGCACAGCAGTCAGACTTTTTTTGTACTTCATAATGAGGTTAGCGCACATGTCAGGAGGAATTTTGGTCCACTCCTCTTTGCAGATCATCTCTAAATCATTAACATTTTGAGGCTGTTACTTGGCAACTCGGAGCTTCAACTCCCTCCATAAGTTTTCTATGGGATTAAAGTCTAGAGACTGGCTAGGCCACTCCATGACCTTAATGTGCTTCTTTTTGAGCCACTTCTTTGTTGCCTTGGCTGTATGTTTTGGGTCATTGTCTTGCTGGAAGACCCAGCCACGACCCATTTTAATGTCCTGGCAGAGGGAAGGAGGTTGTCACTCAGGATTTTACGGTACATGGCTCCATCCATTCTCCCATTGATGCGGTGAAATAGTCCTGTGCCCTTAGCAGAGAAACACTCCCATAACATAATGTTTCCACCTCCATGCTTGACAGTGGGGACGGTGTTCTTTGGATCATAGGCAGCAATTCTCTTCCTCAAAACACTGCAAGTTAAGTTAAGGCCAAAGAGCTCAATTTTTGTCTCATCTAACCACAACACCTTCTCCCAATCAGTAACAGAATCATCCAGGTGTTCAATGGCAAACTTCAGACAGGCCTGCACATGTGCCTTCTTGAGCACGGGGACCTTGCGGGCACTGCAGGATTTTAAACCACTACAGCATAATGTGCTACCAATGGTTTTCTTGGTGACTGTGATCCCAGCTGCCTTGAAATCATTAACACGTTCCCCGCGTATAGATTTCAGCTGATCTCTTACCTTCCTCATGATCAAGGATACCCCACGAGGTGAGATTATGCATGTTGCCACAGATCGATGTCGATTGACAGTCATTTTGTATTTCTTCCATTTTCTTACTATTGCACCACCAGTCGTCTCCTTCTCACTGAGCGTCTTATTTATAGTTTGTAGCCCATTCCAGCTTTGTGCAGGTCTATGATCTTGTCCTTGACATCCTTAGAAAGCCCGTTGGTCTTGCCCATATTGTAGATGTTGGTTAGATTCTGACTAATTGAGTCTGTTAACAGGAGTCTTTTGTAAAGGTGACTATATAAGACAGCTGTCTTTAATGCAGGTAACGAGTTGATTAGGAGCATCTAACTGGTCTGTAGGAGCCAGAACTCTTAAAGGTTTGTAGGGGATCAAATACTTATTTCTCTCAGCAAAATGCAAATAAATCTATATAATTTAAACAATGGGATTTTCTGGATTTTATTTTGGATATTCTATCTCGCAATGTTAAAATTAACCTATCCTTAAAATTATAAACTGTTCATGTTTTTGTCAGTGGGGAAACATACAAAATCAGCAAGGGATCAAAAACTTATTTCCTTCACTGACTCCATGACAGACTCGGTTGTAGTCAATCGGGTCCAACCAGCGCTTTTGGAGTCTGTCATGTTACCGATCAAGCACCACTTCAGTCACAGAGGCTTTCAGTAGAACCTCCTTCATAGATGTGAAACTGGCATTATTGAAGTATTAACCATCCATATAGTTTATTTCTGTTCTACCAGCTGTTCTTCATATACTGCTCTTGTTCCTGCCGGACCTCAATGGGCAGTGTATTGACTGTTATAGATGCTTTACATCAGGGATTTTTATACTAGAATCATAGATAATGAAGGCACTTATTGAAGATTTTATAGAACGTGTAACACGGGAAATAGCAGAAATTGAAGCTGTACCTGTACAATGCAGAGACTGATGATAAGTTATAAAACAACCTTTATACTATAAAGTAACATTTTCCTGATTTAGGCATGGTTCATCTCTGCGTCAGAGGTTCTGTAAGGGACATAATCATAGATTCAAGCAGAAATTATGGAAAAAATAGTGCAGCGCTATTTTTTCTATTTAAATAACGGATACCATAATAGAAACCTAATGGACCTCATTATAGTCAGTGGGATCTGTTGGTCGCCTCTCAGGCAACAGATCCAAGCACCGCTGTTATTTTTACTGTTCTGTTCCTATGACAAAACAGAGAAATGGAAATCACAACATAGATGTGAACCAGGCCTTAGCAATTTTACAGAAAAATGGATGCCCCTTTAAAGAGGATCAATCTTGATATATTTTCTTTAAACCATCTATTATATTATTAAACTTTTGTTAAATGCCCTTAAACAATGCTGATGGGTGGTAGCACATTATTTAAACACCTTATTTACTCAGGGGAGGAGATGTTTAAAGATGCACTTCCCTTTCAACCAGTCTCCTCATTTATAACTGTTCAAATGCTAACCATGTGACCCCCTCCCAGTCAATTAGCATATCTCATTATTAATTTAAGTTATTTATAAAAAAAATACTTACATTCTTAAAAAAAGCATTCATTTTTTGTTTAAATGCATGCATTTTTACAACGTGCATCCAGCCTATCCAAGAGACCGTGCTTAGTGATCAGTCAAGATGAATATGTTGACTTTCATACAGCTTGTACTTTGGAACAGTCCCCTAAATGAGAGTAGTGGTAGTACTTGCCCTGTTTAATAGAATAAGATTTTTCAGTTAAATGCGATAGCATACCAGTGGTTCAGTAGTAGAACCTTATCGTCGCAGTGGTGTAATGTTGAGGGAGTTTGGAAGTTCTAAATATAGAGACAAATGATAAAGTATAGGTGAAGGAAAATTGTGTTGTTTTCCTAGTCTTGTTTAAGTTCATGAAAAAAACCAAATGTAACCTTGATAATGAATGTTAAAGGGGTTTATCACGATAGACAATGATGGCATATCACTAGGATATGCCATCATTGTCTGATAGTTGTGGATTCCACCTTTCGGACCTGCACCTATCTTCTGAACGGGCCCTCGAAAATCACAGTGCAGACTGGAGAGCCGGTCGTGCTTGTGCAGTTACTCTCCATTCTGTTTCTTTGGGAGTTTTGAGTAAAGCCGAGCGTTGTGTTCGGCTGTGCTCGGAACACCCAGAGAACAGGATGGAGAGTAACTGCTCTAGCACAACTGGCTCTCCAGTCTGCTCTGTGACTTTCAGGACTCGTTTTACCACGATATACAATGATGCATATCAGTAGGATATGCCATCATTGTCTGATAGTTGTGGATTCCACCTTTTGGACTTGCACCTATCTCTTGAATGGGCCCTTGAAAATCACAGTGCAGACTGCAGAGCCGGTCTTGCTTGTGCAGTTACTCTCCATTCTGTTCTATGGGAGTTTTGAGTAAAGCCGAGCGTTGTGTTCGGCTGTGCTCGGAACACCCAGAGAACAGGATGAAGAGTAACTTCTCAAGCACAACTGGCTCTCCAGTCTGCTCTGTGATTTTCAGGACCTGTTCCCGTGCTAGGTGTGGGTCCCAGATGTGGGACCCGCACCTATCAGATAACGATGGCATATCCTAGCGATGTGCCATCAAAATCTTTAGTGGTAAAACCCCTTTATAGAAATGTAATAAGTGGTTCAGTAAGAGAAGTTGTGTTAGGTTCACATCTGTATCAAGAGGTTCTGTTTGGAGCCTCCGTTACATGACAGACATTAAAGACACCCGTTGGACTCCACTGACTAAAATGACGTCCATCAGGTTGACGTCATGGTGTCCGTCAGTTTAAAAGATAAAATAGTGCTGAATGCTGCATTATGTTTTCCGTAATTTTTGAATCTGCCATAGAGGCTCCAGCCCTTTGAATCAAGTCTTAGTTGTGCGGGGATTTTTACAGACTCTATTCAGATGTATGCCTCATGTGTGAACATGCTCCTATAATGCCCTATTTAAGGAGTGTTCCAACCCTAAAAAAGCTCATTAGTTTGTCGGATCATAATAAAAATAGAAGGAAAGAAGAAAAAGTACCTAGTAAACGCTGTTGTTCTGTCACTGCAGCCGTCCCAGTGATCCTGGCAGATGACATTTATTCTTTTTTTTACGTGACCCTTCAGTCAATCACAGGCTGCGCAATCACATATCCCGCAAGAGACCACTGCGGCCTGTGATTGACTGAAGGGTCACGTGAAGAATGAATAGGGAAGTCACCTGCCGGTATTACTGGGACAGCTGCAGCAATGGAACAAGAGCGTTTATGATGTAAGTTTATTATTTTATTTTTCGTCATGCTCAGACAGTCTAGTGAGTTTTTTTTTTATCAGAACACCCCTTTAATAGGGTATCATAGGACTATGTTCACACATGTTGCATACATCTGAATGGGTCTGTAAAATTCCATGGCCATGCTTCAGCAACAAGCCCACATTTCTCCAACAAATCTGACTCTTGAGCATACTTTAGTATTTTGCCACTGAAATTTTCAAGGGGACTTGTTGAGGTTTTGAAGGAAGTCATAAATATGTATAAAGTAACAGAGCGCATTATGCGCTGTACGTGTGTAATAAGTGGTCTGTACAACTGATCTTGGGAGCCACATTTGCAGAATGTTTACTCGCTCTTCATCCATGGATGACAGATAAGTGCATAGTGTTACATTTCAGCCCTGTGCTGGGCTGGCAAAATAGTTTCTGCTATGTAAAAAGATAGAAATACCTCTTGGTCCTCCATTTAGCACACATACATTTCTTGGAATTAGCCACAAAATCTTGCTGCAGCTAGATAATTAAGCATATGGAATGATGGACTCCATCTGTCAAGAGGAGTAAACATTAGCACGTGTGTAAAGGCCGCTGCTGTGACGTGAAGGAGCTCTGTGTAATAGCATCAATGCACTCCTATAAAATCAGAAAGCCGTGCAGTTACCTCAATTGTATACCTCTAAAACAGTGCTCTGTGTTTGGAGACTGTGAGACTGCTGCTCTCACATAGTACTGATTTCATGAACTCTCTTGCCTGCAGACAATATATCTGTTTTAAACTGTTCTCCAAACTACAATTCTTAGAATTCTTAAAATGCGCCTCCATCTGAGCAGCAATGAAATGACAGAAGAACAATGAAGCAGTGCCCAGTAGTAAGGGCCACCTGTGCAATGACTATTGCTATATTAACAACAATTTTAAAGATGGCTGATGCAGTATGAGGGGCTTTCGACTGCACTAAAGAAGAGATTTAATATGGGCAATGTTTGAGAGGGAATTCAGCAAGAGGCATTCTGCTGAGATTCCTGGCTGATTCTCTTTCTGCAGGGGAAGAATTTAAGCCAGAGGGATTTGGGTGACTGAAATGCGGGATTTGGAAAAGCTGGTCTGTTATGTAACCAGGTTCAGGAGGGGAGAGAGAGACAGGAGGAGAGAGAAAGCAGGAGAGATACAGAAGGGAGGGGAAGAGAAAAAAGGGAGGGAATGAGGAAGACAGCAAGAGAAGAGGGAGACGGATTAGCAGCAAATAGACTAACATATAAATCAATCCACTATGACAGAGTATGTGCGTGTATATGTGTGCCTTTTTGTATATATGTGTAGCTATATATGTGCGTTTATGTGTGTGCCTTTTTTGTATATATGTGTAGCTTTATATGTACGTGTATGTGTGTGTCTTTTTGTATATATGGGTAGCTATATATGTGCTTGTGTGTGTGTGCCTTTTTGCATATGTGTGTAACTAAGTATGCGTGTATGTGTGTGCCTTTTTGTATATATGTGTAGCTATATATGTGCGTGTATGTGTGTGCCTTTATGTATATATGTTTAGCTATATATGTGCGTGTATGTGTGTGCCTTTATGTATATATGTGTAGCTAAATATGTGCGTGTATATGTGTGCCTTTTTGTATATATGTGTAGCTATGTATGTACGTATATGTGTGTGCCTTTTTCTATATATGTGTATTTATATATGTGCGTGTATGTGTGTGCCTTTTTTATATATGTGTAGCTATATATGTGCGTGTATGTGTGTGCCTTTATGTATATATGTTTAGCTATATATGTGCGTGTATGTGTGTGCCTTTATGTATATATGTGTAGCTATATATGTGCGCCTTTTTGTATATATGTGTAGCTATGTATGTACGTATATGTGTGTGCCTTTTTCTATATATGTGTATTTATATATGTGCGTGTATGTGTGTGCCTTTTTTATATATGTGTAGCTATATATGTGCGTGTATGTGTGTGCCTTTTTGTATATATGTGTAGCTATGTATGTACGTGTATGTGTGTGCCTTTTTGTATATATGTGTATCTATATATGTGCGTTTATGTGTGTGCCTTTTTGTATATATGTGTAGCTATATATGTGCGTGTATGTGTGTGCCTTTTTGTATACATGTGTATCTATGTATGTGCGTGTGTTTTTTGTGTTTTTTTTTTTATATGTGGGTGTGTTGTACATATGTGTGTTTATCTGATTGTATCTTTAGGTATGCATATAATATAAGCCTACACTTAAATCTACCTCTATCTATCTATAGATATCTGGAGGTAGATTTAAGTAAAGGTATATGGGATATGCATAATCTAAACACACGAACAGATATATACATACATACACACATACATAAAACACATGCACAGATAGATATATATACACACAAATACACACACACAATTGTGTAAGAAGAGTAAAATGGTACAACTATTACAGTGATAGAAACATAATACAAATTTGATGGGCCAATACAATTACTAACTTCCTGGCAATAAATTAAACAAATGTGCTACAAGCAAAGATGATGATTGCTCTGGTCTCTGCCATATTCCCCGCTCCATACATTCATCCCTTCAAAGCCGGCTCTGTGTATCACATTGAATCATGTGATTGCCTTAAATAACTCAACCTCTACCTCAGGATGCGCCTTGAAATCAACTACTTTTTTTCTACTGTTTTTTAAATATGTGATGCGTCTGGCAAAACTTCCTTGCCCTAATCTTATACCTATTACGGCTGTATAGATACAGATGTAGCAGAGTATAAAAGGGATTATGATACACAGCCATCAACATACATACACGTTGTCTCTTTCATATTTGTAGCAGGCTAAAAGACAGCACTAGTCTCTGGGATCAAGCATAACTCCTCCACAGTAGCAGATACAATTAAAATATTACATTTCCCAACACTAGCAGAGAACAGTGACACATTCAGTACAGCTGAAGTGTTGTGAATGATAAATCCTAATATATTTCTACTCTAACACTGTTGAGACAGCAGCTGATGCTAACTCCACATTGCTTAGCTAAATCTTTAGGACAGACATTCTGCATTGTATATCTTAATATAGAATCGACTTAGATCTGTTATGTATTTATTTAGAAATAATACTTATTTTATGTTATGACTTGTCACCTTACCTGCTGTCATCAGCTTTAAGGCCCTATGCACACATCCGTATAATGGCTCCATTTTGAATGTTGAGCACATTCGGTACGTTTTTATTTTTTTTCTGTCGGATTCTAAAACATTCTGGCACTCCCGATAGCAACGCCATTCCCAATCAACCCGGGAGGGAAAACAGATAAAGTAACCATCATATAGATAGATATATACAAGATGAAGGAACATAATGTATACCTCTAACGGATAGCATAGGAGAACTCTTCTACATTTAAGGATAGCGGGGTAAATGAGAGACAGGTCAAAAAATGAAGAAGCTTTATTCTAATATATACCCACCACCATCTGTTCAGTAACCCATAGCACCAGATGATAGAACAGACCCCATCTGAAGTTTCCCCGAACAGTGATCTTTTCTCCTATAACCCAACTCAGCTATCCAGTCCCTTAACATAAAGTGCAGAGACACTCACAGCAATGCCAAGAAGGAGTGACCTGTGCTGCCAAATGCCCTGACTCCTTAAAGGGGTTTTGCCACAATCTCATATCATACCTCCTGTATCCAGCTCTTCAGCTCTGTGTGCTCAGAAGGGGGCGTGCGTGATTTCTTTGAATTGCATATCATGTGACCCAGCAGGATGACATCACCAGGCCTTTCCTTTCTGTAGTCAAAGAAAGGTCTGTTTATGTAAGCATTATAAACAGCTGAGAGGTAAAGTTTTTGCCTCCAGGCACAAGGGTCCTAAGTTCAAATCCCTGCAGGAACCAAACTTGTATTTCGTTTTTTTCTCTTTATCAATGCACAAACCTGATTGCGGTTTCTTTTTTATTTATTTGCACTGTTTGACTAATTACTAAGGAGGACAGAGAACAGGAGTAGAATGACAGCACCTGGGGTTTGAACACTCAGTAGCTGCCTGAGAGGAGAAGTGATGTCTAAGCATGTCTGACCAGGACTGAGAATCTCTCAGCGCTGGTCGTATCCCATGGAGACGAGTTGTAAACAATGGATCACTAAGGGAGCAGATAAAACAAAAACGGGCCAGAATTTTTAATAATAATGAATGTTGAAAATGTTTGTTATTTAATTTGAAAGCTTCCCACGTCAATTTTACTTCGTGGCAAAACCCCTTTAACTACTCTTATTGGCTGAACCCATTCAGTATCAGGGTAAAGGAGGGTGGTTGGTAGGGAAAGATGTCAATCATCCACATATTTTTTCACCTCCTTTCCTAGTGTGGACATGAATGAGAAAGAATGAAGGTTCTCCCTGATAAATTTGATGAAGATGAAGCACCGCCCATTAGTTGCTGTCAGTCTATAAAGGTGGTAGAAGGGTGTGGTGTGAAATTGGGCCAATTATTGACCTTGCATTGAAGGCTACCCTGGAGATGGGTGTGTTGCAGGGCTATGCTATAAACTGCACTATGTTTATGGAAAGAGGCTGCTCTGTCTCATCATATAGCTTTATTTATAAGGCAGTGTGTTCGCCCCTCCCCCCCTAGCCTAGGCAGTTGCCCTTCTTTTAACCCCAGGAAATAGCCCTGTAAGAAACTTTCCTTACTTAAAAACATGGCTTCTTGTTGAGAAAGAGGCTTTAAGTAATGCATCAACTTTTTAGCCAGGTTAAAGAACATATTACTAAATTGCATGTAATATCGAATACTGAATATAATATTTTAATGTACAAACAGTCCCCGGGTTACAAACAGGACAGGAACTGAAGGTTTGTTCTTAAGTTGAATTTGTATGTAAGTCGGAACAGGTATATTTATTAAATGTATCTCCAGCACAAAAGTTTTTTTTTAGTTTTGTATAGTGCAGTGAAGGGTTCTCACATTTGTTTTGCTGTCTGTGTCCCTGTTAAGAAGATTTCACCTCCTTTTCACCTCATGTGCTGCTGTGACATGTTGGCACTTGTCATTCCACAGCTACTATCTGCTGTGGATCATGGAACTACAAGTGCCAGCATGCCCCATAAGCCGTCGTTTGCAACTAGGGGACAGATGTAAGTCGGAACGGTGTAAGTTGGGGACTGCCTGTATTGGATGTTCATGCTTCTTGTACTGATCTTCCGTACCTGTAAGCAGAGTGCTAACTGCCATTAAGATACACAGCAGTCATCATTCTTCCGATACTTCAACAACCCAGTTCTTGGTGGACTGGAACATGTTTTTAGAAAGCTCCGTAATTACTCATGCTGCCAACAGACTCATGGTTTTGTTGGAGACTTGCTTGCCCTTCTGGACCTGAGAGGATTCCCCTTTTTATGGTAAACATTCTGGTGAGGTCACCAAGTATCATGTAACATCTATGCTTTACTATATGTATAGAACTAGTCAATTCACTACTGAACCTCCTTTACATGGACCTAGCTGGGTGGACTGAGGGTTACCAAAGTGCTGGCGCTCTCACCACTGTAAATATGTCACTAAGTGCATTTTTAGGGGGACCTGTATGAAAACTGTCTTGGTCTAAGACTTTCTTTGTTGCCCATAGCAACCAATCAGAGCGCCCCTTTCATTTTTTCAGAGCACTATATGAAATGATAGGAGAGCTATGATTGGTTGCTATGGGCAACAAGGATAGTCTTAGACCAAGACAGTTTTCATACATGTGGCCCTAAGGAAATGTTCACACGGCTTATTTTGGGACGGATTTCAGTCCATAAGTCGCGCCGAACTATGGATTCTGTCTGCTCTCTCCGCTCGTGAAATACGGCGAGCTTGGAGAAAGTGACATGTCATTTATTCATGGCGGTCTACGCGCTGGAACAATGAATGTCTATGGGGCCGGCGAGCTGCCGGCCCCCCGCCCCGCCCCCGCTGCCCGGCACACGGTGTAATTGCGGGCGAAATCCGTCCCCGCATTTACGCCGTGTAATAGCCGTGTGAACATAGCCTTAGAGTCTGCCTATGTGTTGACTAGTGTATATCTGCTGAGGTTTCTTCTTGGTAGCCTGGTATAAATGTTTATATACATTTCAATTCTTTCATTATTTTCATTAAAATAAGGAACATATACTTTTTTATACACGTGTTAACATCACATAAGGGATTTATTTGCTATTCTGTTTATTTATCTTGTAACTCATTTTCCTCCATGGCAAAACATCTGTTGAACAGAAGAAAACCGAACAGTAGATAAGGTAGTGCATTTATTTCACAGTTTTGCCTATGATATGGAGAATTAAGGGTGTCACCTATGAATGGGTCTGAGCCATTTTTTTTTTTGCAGTGCTTTGAACCAAACGAACTGTTGTAGCCCTGTTTTATAGATGTATAAACCATTGTACGCCAAAACTTAGGCACAATCTGTGCCTAACATGACACTTTTAAATGCGGCATAGTTTGTGCAAAACTGTGGTACAAATCCATACCAGTTTCAAAGCGGCATGGCTGCGAATACTTTTGGCATAGAACGGGACACATTTATAAAGTGCTGTGATACACTTTCATACATACTGTCGGATTGTATACTATTAAATACAGAGGTAGAACTAGTGAGTTGGCGCCAGGTTCATGCATATCCCCCAAGTGTAAAAGAGAAGCAAGAAGAAACTGTAATTGTACTTTGCATCTACAGCACATCCTTATACAGTATATGGGTGTAATCAGATGCTCATTTATTTTCTCAGTTGTAGAGGTTTTTCTATCACAAACATTAATGGCATATTGATAGAATATGCTTTCAATGTCAGAAAGGTGCAGGACACACCTCTGGGACTCTAAATGGAGAAGGGACTACGCTTGTGAGGTCACTCTACATTTATTTATTTATTTCAATGGGAGTTCCGAGTACAGCCAAATGATTGCATTTCAGGACTGGTATGGGTCCCAGTGGTGGGACCCATACCTAACTGACATTGACGACATATCCTAGCAATATTCCATCAATGTTTGTGATGGCAAAACTCCTTAGCGTGTGTATACTGAATTCAGAAATTATTCAGAAACGTCTAACTTGTTCTGACATACACACAATACCCCATGATAAAAAAGTTGCTTCGACTAAGGGCGGACCATGCCCGAAACGCGTTTACGAGGTGTTTCACCACATTTTTCCTTCCATTATGCCTTGTTTGGATTTTACATCATGGAATTTAAATAAAAAGCCGATTTTAACGTAAGTTTTTGGGGCCGCCCGGTGTACGCTGTCCCATATCTTTTTTTGTTTGCACATTAAAAAAGTTGAATCAGGTAAAAAGAAATTTGAGCACTATTTACAGTATTCAGACCCTTTTCTCTGTATTTTGTTAAGGCACTTTTTACAGTTATTACAGCCTCAAGTAAGGTATGAACAAAACTGTATTGGGGATTTTCTCATATTCTTTTCTGCAGATCCTCTCAAGCCCTGTCAGTTTAGATGGGGAGCTTCGGTGCACAGTTATTTTCAGGTCTCTCCAGAGATGTTCAATTAGATTTAAGTCTGTGTTCTGCGTGGGCCACATAAGGCGATTCAAAGAGTTGTCCTAAAGTCACTCCTGAGTTGGCTGTGTGCTTAGGGTAGTTGTCCTGTTGAAAGGTAAGTTTTCAATCCAGCCTGTCCAAAGCACTTATAAGCAGGTTACATCTAGCTTCAAAACTAAAGTTAGCTTATTTTATGCCACTAACTGTGCCAGAATTTAGTTCCTTTTTTTTTTGCGCACATCTCGTCTCACGTCACACCACGCCCTTCTCCAAAAAATCACGCCTCTTTGTCGGACGGGCTGCAGTAGTGTCTAAAAGCTGTTTAGAATACATAATAAATGTGGTTGAAGCATGTACGCCAGTATTTTGGTGCAAATTGCGGCAGAATTCTGGCGCAGTTGACATGATAAATGTTCTTCAATGTGTTGCATTTCATTATTCCTGTAGCTTGAGGAAGAATTAAAAATGCGATCTCCTCGTGGCCACGTCAGGCAGCATGTTATCTCGAGGATGAGGTTTGGTCTTTGCCCTCTATTCCGTAGTTTATTGTTGCAGTACTCTTGATTTTTATGTCACATAGATATACACTTCACTATTGTTTACTTAAGCTTAGTTCAGACATCTGAGGGCTCAAAATACAATTTGCATTCATGAACAATGGATTGTCTTACAAAGTTGTAGCTTATTTCAGACCATGTTTTAATTTTCCATCGCTTGAATTTATTTTCTTCTGCATAGTACATATTTTTTAATCTGTTTAGGATGCATTAACACTTTGTGAGGTATAAATAGTATGCCTGTGACAATTTTCCTGGTAGTATACTGCATTAATTGTAGCCTCTTTTTCTGCACAATCAGTATTTAAAATATTGGTATTTATTACTATTTGCTGTTGCTCTTTGGGACACTAGGGGTATGTTCACACGGCGTATTTGCGGGCCGCAATTCGACACGGACTTGCGCCTCAATAAGCCTGAATTATGCCCCGCAAATATGGACATTCATAGCTCTCATTGAGAGCTTTGATTAACTGCCGTTTTCCCCCCATGTAAAATACGCGCCAGGAAAAAAGGGAAACAGCAGTCAGCTGACCGGCACGTACTTCTAAAACACCTGGCGTATTGCGGTGTGTACTGTATGCACTGCAATACGCCATGTGAACGCACCCTATTACTTAGTTCTGTCACGGATGCCCTTGCGACCCCCATTCCAGGTCGCAGGTGCTTCCGTGCCCTGCTACTGAGCGGCGTCCGCACTCATGCCCGAATAGGTTCCCCTACAAACTTACCCGGCCACGCTCCTGCTGTAGTCTCTGTCCTGCGGCGCGTGCAGCCCCGCTCTCTAGGGCGCGTGCGTGTCGGCCGGCGTGCCGGTAATTCATTATTGCCGGCCGCTGCCCCTATTTAAGCCTGCCTCTTCCTGGTTACCCTGCCGGATCTTTAGTGCCTTACTCCCTATGAAAAAACGTTTCCTGAGTCTATTTTGATTATGTGTACCTTCCCTTTTTGCCTCCGCCCTGCCCACGAACCTTTGCCGCTGCCCGCCCTTATTCCCTGCCCCCGTACGAGCCTCCCTGGTTTTTGTACCACGCTTACCTTGGCTACCACCAAAGCAGTCACGTCAGGTGTAGCGATGGTAGACTCCCGCCGCAGCAAGCCATCCCGCTTTGCGGCGGGCTCTGGGAAAACCGGGACCTACGGGGGTTTCCCTTCGTTGCGGTGATCCAGGGGGATCACTACGGGAAACCTTACAAGTTCAAATTTAAATTAATTTTTTTTACTTTAGTTACATGGCTATACAGTATGTTATATTGCTGAAACCAATGGAGAAATAAGGCTGTCTTTATGTCTTACACTATACAGTGGTCCCGTAACATAAAATATTAATTGGTTCCTGGATAACCATTACATAACGCTGTGGAAAACTGGTAATTCGTTCCTGGCCCTAAAATTTAATCCCAACATAATACGAAATAAAGATTAAAGAAAATGAAGCAGATAACTAATACAGATACAGCAAGTCCTAACACAGAACATCAAAAAAAATCTGCTCTACTTTACTTTTGCTCACGTACTTTATACACAATTTACCAGAAAAAAAGAAAATGGAGCCGCCCTCACCTTGTGCCCAAAGGAGCTATTTATCCCGGTACTTGTAAAGAGCAGTACAGGACATGTAGTACCGCACTTTCTGTAGGGGAGGGTATAGCCCCCATCACTTCATGCACTTCACTAATACAAATGTTTTACAAGTAAAATATTCATGATTATTAACTGGGTTAGTGTCTAGGATATTGTATTTTGAAACCATACTCAACATACAATGTCACAGGAAAGACCATTGTTTGTTGAAAATATTGTTCCTTTGCCAAATTTTAAATTGAGTGGCCCCGTTTATGTGAGTACCATAGGTTTTATTGCCAAACAAATGTAATTTTGACTTTTAAACATTTGTATACTTCCTATTTGAACTATATTGAAAGGCAGAGTTGACCACATTTCCCCCCCGAAGGTGTTTTTAAAAAAATATATATTTATATATTTTTATTATATATATATATATATATATTATAAATTTTTATATATATGATAGAAATTGTCCCATCCACCATCGATAATAGATTGAAAGAATATGCCATCAATGTGTGATAGTGGAGGGTCCCCCTCTTGGACCTGAATCTATTTGGAGCATGGAACCCCGAAAGTCTCCATTGAGAACAGATAGGTGGTTGGAACTCTCCCATTGTTTCATGGGGTTTCAAGGACAGCCAAATGGATCCACAGCAGAAATCCAAGATAACATCCTTAGATTTCTGACATGGATTTTGCTATTGGCTATTATATGAAACTGCATCGGTAAGGGACATGTTACTATGTTTTATGTCACTATTCTTTATTAGACTTACAATGAAAATTAATGGGAAGCAATTCAGAGGTAGAAGTCACACACAAATCCACATGCAAATTCATTGTGTACATGGGGTCTCAAATGAGACGGGTGCTACACCTCTAACACATGATAATTAGTCTGGTATTGCAGTGAAATCATATAGATCAATTTGCTGGATTTCATGAAAGATTGATCTTTTTTTTAATTTGTCCTTTTTGGATTTTCACATATAATATTAGATATAAAAAAACAACGGGATGGTGAAGAGGGGAGTTTAAAAAAGGATTTAGGTTTTTGGGAAAAGAAACAGATTTTTAGAAAGAAGGGCAGGGGGGGTTTTTCTGGGGAACGGATCCAAAGTTTTTTAAATTTAAAGGGTTCAAGTTCTTTTCTCTACAATGGGTCCAATTTTTCAGGAAAGTATTTTGTACAATGCCTTGCATGTACTTAATTCCTCTTGTCCCCCAAAAAAACCTTAGTAATTTTGAAGTACGTAAACATTTTTTGGGGAAGAAAAAGGAAGTAAGAAAAATATTATGTTAGTTAAGTTGTAGACAGATATTTTATATTTATAGTATAAGACCAGTGGTCAGAAGATTTTTGTCCCTAACCATCACTCAGTCCAGACAGAAGATGTAAAAAAAAAAGTGTATAAGAATTCCCCCATAAAGAAAAAACCCAAAAAAATAAATTGGGTTGGGACCATAGTTAAAGGGGTTGTCTCATAAAAGGATTGCTTTTTTTTGTTTAAAAATTTTGCAAAAAAAAGTAAAATTGCAATATATGTCCATTAACAGTGTCCTACCTATTCTGAGATTTTTCCCCCTGGGATGGGGCTCCATCAGCTTTCAGGTTAAAAATAGCTACAGGCCTGTTTTATCTTCCCGATTGGCTGCCAAACAGGGTTTCTATAAACTTTCAGAATGGCTTCTACTGCAGCATAGTAGAAGCCAGTAAACACACCCCCGAATTTAGAAAGAAACCCCAAAAAAACAGTAAATGAGGGAAAAGCAATTTAAAGGAGTGAGGGCAACCCTTTAAACCCTAAAGGGTAAATCCCCCATTTACTGTTTGAATTTCAAATGCGCTGAAAAAAAAATTTAAAAAGTTATATGGGGGCTTTTCTGCAGGGTTATGCGGGAAAATTTATTATTATTTTATTTTTTTTTAGGCTCATTAAATTCCAGGGGGCAGTAAAATTCAAGGGGGGCTTACATATATAACATATGTCAAACAATGGGGAAGATAAATGACTAGCAACTGGTACAGAAGGAGGGAGGACTCTGCCATTGAGGGCTTACAATCTACAGGAGGGAGGAAAGAGGGCAGAAAAGGGGGGGGGCGGGGCATGTTTGTGGGAAGGGTTTTAGTTGGGGTTATAGGCAATCTTGAAGATATGGGTTTTCAGGTTGCTTTTGAGGTTAGTGACAGTGGAGAAGAGTCTGATGTGTGGGGGCAGTGGTTCCCCCAAAAAAAGGGGGGGGGGGGGGAAAAAAAGGGGAAAAAATGAAAGCCCGGGAGGAAGGGAGATTGAAAGGGGGGGCGGGATTTGGGGGGATTAAAAGGCAGAAAAAGTATGGAAGGGGGGGGGACTATGGAGAGCCTTTTGGTCATGGGTTTTAAAAAATTGGGAAATGGATTCACTGGGCAATGGGGAGCCAGTGAAGGGATTGGGAGAGGGGAGAGGAGTATCGAGGAGAGAGGTGAATCAGATGGACAGCAGAGTTGAGGATGGTTTGTAGGGGAGTAAGAGTACTAGACGGGAGGCCACAGAGAAGGATGTTGCAGTAATCTAGGGGGGAGATAGCAAGGGCATGGACTAGCATTTTTCTGTTATCAAAATCAAAGAATGAGCAGATTTGAGAGATATTTTTCAGGTGGAGGTGGCAGGCAGAATAAGGGCTTGGATGTGTGGTTTGAAAGACAGAGAGGAGTCAAAGGTTATCCCAAGGCATTGGAATTGTGGGACAGGTGAGAGTGTAGAGCCATTGATAGTGATATAGAGATCAGGTTGGGGGATAGAGTGAGACGGTGGAATGATGATAAACTCTGTTTTCTCCATATTTAGTTTTAGGAGATGGGTGGAAAAGAAGAGTAAAACTAGCAGTATCCTGAAAAAGAATAAACATGTTGCATTTGGAGTTTACTTGGAAGCTCTGCTGAACACCTATAGGAAGTTTGACTTTCCCTTTAATAGACTTGCATGAATATGTGTGCATACTAGCGTTATTCAGAATGCTTAAAATTATTTGAGTACTATGAGATTATTTTTCTTTGCTTATGAAAAAGCTAAAGTTGCACAATTAGAAAAAGAAAACTATAGGTGCTAGATGAAGTTGCAAAACGTGCTTTAAATAGTATTTAATCGACAGATCTAGAACTATTTTTGCCTTTCAACATTTCATCTTTTTAACACTGCCTATGGGAAAGCTTTGAAAACATATGCTGTGTATTACTAAATGCCTTTGTTGTGCAATGGAATTAATCTGTTAAATACTGTATATTTAAAAAGTGGTGATTGAACTATGCAGAAAAAATAAACAGTACATTAAAAGTCACATAAGTTAAAAGCCATTTACCACATTTCCATTTCATTTAACTGTAGTTATATAACTAAAAGGAATAAGAAAATGATCCCTAAGCCTTGTTTAGTAACTTATGAATTCATTGTATTGTGCAATGGACATAGAATGAATTGGAGTCAGGAGTTCCATTAACTAATCAGTCAGTTTCTATTGGTAACAGTCAATAAACCAAGGCATCCTCAACATCATAAAGAGGTTGTCTAGTTGTAAGGAAACAAAAACATTTTGGTGGGCCAGGAAGGGGATGGAATAGAAAAAAAATAAAAGACTCATCTTTCTAACCAGTTCCATACCACACTCACCTCTGGTATCGGGGCACCTGCTGATAGTGTCACAATCATCAACATGTGACCCAGTTACAGGCCTCAGCAGTCAAGTGGCATTGAAACATGAAGAGACACAGACCTTTGAAAGCCAGCAGGGTAACATAAATAGTAAACGTGACCAGAGGCATAACTAGAGAAGGCCGGGTCCCATAGCAAACTTTTGGATGGGGCTTGGTGTCAGCCTTGGGGGTGACAAAAAAATAGCTCTGTCTGACACTAAGCCCTATTGCTAGTAATAGAAAGACAACTGTGAGACACCTCTTTTACTACCACTGGAAAAAAATGGGAAAAAATACACCAAAACACAAAAGTATTTTTTTAAAATATACGCTCCCCAACAACATCCCTCATTGACCAGTTTATTAAAGAAATGGATCTAACACTGGTCCGTAGTAGTCCAACAAATCCGACACAGTCCAGAGGAAATCTGTAAGATACAAAAAGACTAATTAGCATTTGGCTAGAGTTTCCTAGGAAACATAAATACTAAATATGGCCATATAGATAGGTAGACCCTACCTTTTGATAACCTTAATTAAGCAGATAGCCCCCTAAATTAGTTAGCCAAACCCATGATATTAAATAGGCAGTCCACCCAACTTGTTATCTAGGTAGATAGGCCATCCATTATGCGGTAGGTAGGTAGAATGGACCAAAAGTAGGTAAGACCCCAGCTAGGCAATTCCCCAGGTATGTACATAGAAAAGGTTCCAGGTAAGATGTCAAGGCCACAGGTAGGTAGGTATGTAGGCAGGCAAGATAGGTAGGTAGGCAGACGAGGCCCCAGTTAAGTAGGTAGGTAGTCAGACAAAGCCACAGGTATGTAGGTAGGGGCTTTATGTAGGTGGGTAGGCAGAGCCTCAGGTAGGTAGGTATGGTCCTAAGTAGATAGGTAAATGGGCAAGGCCCCAGGATTGACATGCAAAAGAATTGATTAAATTATTTTCAAGTTGGACCCGGCTGCGCTTTTGAAAGGCCACTGCGATCTGTCATCTGAACGCCCCCCTGCCTTTTCACATAGGAGCGGGGAGAATCTCCCTGCTAATTTTTGGATTTCCGTTTTGGGGACCGACAGAGCGGACCCCAAGACGGATCCGTAAAAGGCTTGTAACACGGAGTGAAAACTCCATGTGAACAAGCCCAACCACTAAGAAAGAACTTGTAACCAGGAGAAAGAGAGACAGAAGGGATCAGGAAGTGTGGCCCTGTGGCCTAAAAAATGGCATGTGAGATCCAGTACTGTTAAAAAATACCCCAAAGGGAACTTTAAGAACAGCCAAATGGGTAAGTATTGTCTCTGCTCCTGCAAACTCTAAAGGTGAAGCTGGTTTCATTGTCCAGTTTAAATTGGAGTTGACCTAAAGGGGTTGTCCAAGCTTTATTGATTATGTTTATAATTTACACTATTTTCTAATATACATGCATTAAACATTTTGCTCCCTTACCTCATCTATATCAATGCAGTAGGTCCCTATCAAATTTGTGTGTGTGTGTATAAAATTATATATTATATATATATATATATAAATATAATATAATATATATATTAAAAACCACGCACACACATATATGCCTCTTTCCCCTGTATTAGTAATGAAAATGGATTAACTGTATGAGCTAAGCATGGCTTGAAAAAAGGCCTTGGTCTGAGCTGAAATGCTGTATTGGAGAATAACCACTTTACTATGGAAGTGTTGCCTGGATTTTCCTTTTTGGTTTTTGGTTTGGTAAGATATACACCCATAAAGCCCTTAGTGCTTCTAATTTTCATTTATGGTACACAATGGGTGACATGTATGAATGGGGCTGCGGCAGTTTTCTGGTGTACTTTGAGATAAAAAGAATGTAAGAACAGGTGCATCCAAACTTTTTGGGCGATAAAAGCCTTTTTAACGCGCCAAAACACTTTTGTAAAAATAATTTTAAAATAATTTAACTTTATTTTTATAGCGCCAACAATTATCCGCAGCACTTTACAATTTGGGGTAAACGTACAGACCCTTCCATTAAAAGTACTTAGAATGGACACAAGGGAAAGGGGCCCTGCTCGTGAGAGCTTACAATCTATTAGGGTGTACGGGAAAAGACGAAGGGCAAGAGTGCAGATTACAAAGGTCCACCTGTGACATAAAGGTTTTTTTTTTCATAGAATTCGGAGAACCGCCACCCCCTATATACACATATACATTAAGGCTGAAAATAGATGGTTTCGCTAGGAGTGTGGGGGAAGGGGAGGGTGTTAGCATTAGGGGTTTTGGTAGGCCAGAGTGGAAGAAGTATTCTCAGGGCCCCTTTTTAAAACTATGAGAGTTCTGAGTACCTGATCGCCCCGGTAGCATTTCCAGAGGGAAAGGGGCCCCACGTGTGAAGTCTTGGACGGGCATGGGAGGTTCGGAGATTGGGTTAACCTGATATCATCAGCAGAGCGGAGAGACGGGGAGGGTGGAGAAAAAGGGAGGAATGTAGGGGGGAGCAGCGTTGTGGAGAGCTTTATGAGTGAGATGATGAGTTTATGTTTTATTCCCGTACGGTAGGCAACCAGTGCAGTGGGCTGACACAGGGGAGAGGCATCAGTATAGCGCTGAAAGAAAGGCAAGCCCGGCTGCTGCATTCGGGCAGATTGGGGAGGGGAAGTTTGCAGAGAGGGGGAACCGATAAGCAGGAGTTTTCAGTAGTCAAGACGAAATGAAAAAAGAGCAACAAGGAAATTTGATTGTTTTTCCCCAGTGAGCCAAAGATTTTGGGGCATGCTGGGGGGGTTTTCGCACCCCATTCATAAATTAGCACATTTATGATTCTTTGACGCCAACCTAGACGCATTGAATTAAAGGTGGGCTTCTGCCCCCAAATTGTCTATTGGCACTACACTGAACCTGTATGTATGACCGCAGAAGAACAGGCCCTACAACCCGCACAGCATAAGTCTTACAGCTATTTAGAACTGGCCTGTCAGCGCCAGGATTCATACATATCGCCCATGATGTCAGTCATGTGACCTCCTGGCATTCAGTTAGCAGCAGGGTGATATGACATCAAGGGGGGGTTAACTTGAACGGGAAAAAAGGGTTTAAATTTTTATTTTTAATATGGTTATTCCCAAAAATTTCTTCACGTGGAAATGTACTGTAATTATTTTTTTTGGTCATATTTTGAAGGAAAAAACCCTTTACAAACTTTCTCCCACTTTTGAAGCCTTTGGAAAGCCCTGTATTAGTGAAGATTTTTCACCCTAAATTTTATGTTTTTTTATAGTACAGGTGGATAATGATGTAAAAACATACAACAAAAAGAACTCACAAGCTTCTTGATGCAAAATTAATATTTTTAATACATTTTAAATCATTTTTTTTAAAATTTAATATTTTTTTGGTTGTCAGGCTGCATGGGGTCTTTGTTTTCCATGTTTTGTCTGTTTGCCCAGATTACTTTTTGGGGGGTAGCCTTGGTTATTCCCTGCTGCAAAATTTTTGGGGGGTGGAGTTAGAAAAGGTTACAAATTTAGGGAAAATTTTTTTGGGAATGGACTTGGGTCTGTTATGGTTACTGTAATGATGATTTAAAATTTTTTAAATTCCTATCATTTTAAAATATATCCATATATCTATAACTGAGTTACTAAAACATCACTCCTTTTTTTGAGCAGGCATTTTTTTGGGCCGTTTTGTGCCCCCTTTTTTTGTAGATTTCCTCCTATATATGTTTGTCATTTGTTTTTTTAATTGTTTTTTAAAAAAAATTTTAAATACAATTTTGGTATTTTTTTGGATGAATATGGGCTCCTTTTTTTTCTGTGACCCAATTTGATGTATAGTGCTGAAAACGCAGCTGGTTACAGCACAATCTAAGCTAAAAGAAAATAACAAGTTTTAATGAAATTTGGTGTTCCATTTATTAAAAAATGCTTTGTAAAGCCCTTTGGGAGGAGATGAAAAAAATCTTTCCCACCCTTTTGCCATCACTCCCGTTTTTACGGGTTTGGGAGGGAAATAAAATTTTTATTGTTCACTTTTACCCTCCCGCTATTCACAACCCACCACGGTCATTTTCGGGGAAATTTTTGGTTCTGCCCACTGAGGCTTGTGATTGGATGCAGTATCACTTGGGCACGTCAGGGGTGCCCGGCAAAGGGGGGTGCACGGGGGACCTTTTTGCGGCACGGGAAAAGGAGGGGGTTTAAAAAAGGGGATTTTTTTTTTTTTTCTATTTTATATCATCCCCCCCCAAACGCAACCCTTTTTAAATTAATTCAAACATTCTTTATTCAAAATTGAAAAAAACCACTTATTTAATTTTGTTGTTGCAGCTAAAATACGGGAAATTCCCTCACTGCGGCCCTTAAATTATTTGCCCCTGCACTGAAATTTTTGGTGAAGCAACAGTACTTTTTTTTGTGCCAAAAAGGGTGAAAATGCTTCCCGGAATGGAAGGTTCCAGTCGGGTTTTTTTTGGGAATGCAAAAAGAGACGGGATTTCCCTGTCGGGAAATAAAAAAGAAAACTATAAAAAACTGTTCATCGCTAAAACCAGAATGCAGTTTCAAAAATAACCCAAGTTACTGGAACTACAAGTCCCTTTAAAGGGGGTTTGTCCCCCCTACGGGGTTTCCCTTCTTATTTTAAAAGATTTTGGTAAAAAAATTCATTTAAAATTTGTATTCCATTAACATTTTTCCTTACCAATTCTGAGATATCCCCTTTTTGAGGCTGTTTAAACTCCTCGGGTTTCGCTTTTAGCAAAAAAACCTTTTTTGATCAATCCTGAAAGGTTTTGCCAGCTTTGGGTTTGCTAAAAGCTACGGGCCTGGCTTCTACTGCACCCTTTGTAGAACCAGTAAACACGCCCCTGAATTCAATATGAAACCCGAAAACGGAAATGAGGTGGATGAATTTAATGTAGTTTAAAACAACCACTTTAAAAGAATTTATAAGAAAAAAAAGGGCCAAAATGGTTCCCCTTTTAAAACGGCAATCCCCCCCCCTTTTTTTCCCCAGGAAAAAAACAATTTTTTCCAAAGCCCCCGTGAGGTTATGGAGGGGGGTTTGGGGATTTTGGGTTATTTCACACAATGTAATTTTCGGCGTGCCCAGTACGCCCCCGCAAATACCATTGTGTGTTTTGGAAGCCCCCGCTTTTACGGGGCCTTTTTCCCGCGGTGCGGGGGGGCTGACAGCCCCCCCGGTTTTTCCCCTAGACACCTTGTATTTTTTACGCACGGGGTTATGATGCAAAAAGCCATAGTTTTTCTTTGGGGAGCTATGGATTTCCGTTTAAATTTTTGGCGCATTTTCCCCCGATTGGGGACAATACCTGCGAAATAAAACCCTCCCAAATGCGCTCCAAAATAAAACCGTGTGAAACATACCCTTAGGATCAATTCCCCACAAAAAAACCAATAAAAAAACATACTGTGCCATTTAGGGTTATTTGTATAGGTTAAACCCGTTTATATAACTACGACGATTGGGCAGGTTTGGGGTTTTGAAATTTTACTGTAAAAATGTTTTATAATTTTACATGTAAATTTAAACCTGGGGCCCCATTTTTAAATAGGTTTTGATTTCTATGTCCCCCCAACAGGGGAGGAATTTTAGGACCCCCCGTTAAAGGTTTTGTTATAAGGCGCCCGTAGGTAGGTTTGGGTAGGTATATAGCACCCCTTTCAAACTAGGCCGTTTGCCCCCTTTGTTAGGTTTGGTTTTTTTCATCCACCCCTATATAGGTCTGAATATAAGGGCCCCCTGTAGGTTGATGTATAGGGGCCCCTGTAGATAGATGTATGTGGGGGAATATATTATATATATATATATAATTTATATATAAATATATATAAAAAAAATATATAAAGCCCCTGTAGGGTTTTTTACATGCCAAACCCGTAGCTACTTTATATACCCTGCCCCCCTTTTTAGCCCCTTTTTTTAAAAGTGGCCCCCCTGTAAGGGTATTACAACCTTTCCCCCCTGTAGCCTATTATATTCCCGTACATGTGGCCATTTTTTTTTCATGCCAACTGTAATATTATATACATGCTACATGTGGCCATTATGTACATGCCAACTGTAGCCTAAATATACACATACTTTGCCATTATATAAAACGCCCCCCATAGGTAAGATATCCCGGCCCATTTTATTAAAGTGTTTTGGGGAGGGTTTTACAGCCCCTTTTCAGACATTTTTAAAAATCCCAAAACCCCTCCCGAAAAAACTGACCCCAAAAAGCCATCCGTGTGGACGGACCCTAAGATTACCACTGTTCATTTTGAGTGTGCATTGGGACATCTTCAATAGCTAAACAAGACCACTTTGAAGCCATTGAAATCAATGATCCTGAGTTGGTGCCTGCGTGACAAGCGAGTGTTAAACTGAGTTTCAGAAGGAAAATAGGGAAGAGCAAAGTTTTTTGCTCAGTGCCCGTAAAACTGCTTGTCTGAACGAGCCCAAAGAAGTGCTGCATATATTATTGTACTTCTTTAAATAAGAGTTGGTTAAAACTAGGACAAAAATAAAATACTCTAGGGGGCACACTTTTGGAAAAAGGGGGGAAAGGGGTTGCATGGGGGGCTTTTACTACAGCCCCACTGCTAGTCACAACCCATTTCAAGAGAGGTCCATGTAACAGTTCAAGTTTATAGTTTCTGTTTTTCTTTTTTTTTAAAAGAAACATTTTAACGCATTAAACAAAACACAGTTAAAAATCAACAAAAATTCCTATGTAACAAATTTAGGGCAAAAATCTATGAATTGCCATTTTTTTTTTCCCTATCTTGCCCGGGCCAAAAGGTGTATGAACAGGCGTAAGGCCAAACTTACACCTATAGAAAAAAGACGGGCACAAATTTTTGTGTGGCAAAAATTTGGGACAAAACTTTTTTTCATATGTTTTTTATATATTCCTTTTATATCTATTTAGAATGGTGTGTTGGCGCCAAGTTCAAAAATGGCGCATGGGGAATTCATAGTTTTCGCCCCTTTGTTTTCTTGCCCTGGTCGGACCACAGTCTCTAAATGGTGCAACCACCATAAACCCCAAAAGGGCCTTTTTTCAAAACTATCTAGGACAAAAAAATGTCTTTTTTTTGTCCATTGTAACCAAAACAGAGGTTAGCTTTTCATGTTTTTAAAACGAGCTAAAAAAAAAATTAAAAAACTGAACTCTGATTTGGGTTTTTTTTGGGGGCCAAATTCCTTTTTATTTCCCACTTTCTCAATTTTTAAATCCTCCTGCAAAATTTTTGTAGCTTTAAAGGGGTGCTCCAGGGCCCGACATGCACAGCTTGGCTGGAGGTGGGGACCCCCAAACGCACGGGGAAAAGCACCCAAATTGAACCGGGGGAAAGCCCCTTTTTCGGGCTTCCCAAAAAACCCTGGGTTTGGCTGAAAGCCGCCCTTTAAAACCCTGTTTTCTGCAGGCCTGAACCAAAATCTGAAAGGGGATTTTTTTCATTGTGGACCGCGGGGGGTTTTTGGGGCAGATTTGTTTCAAAAAGGGTACCCGTCCGGTTTTTGGAAAAAATGCAAAAACCAAAACAGAAAACCCCGGTTTTAATATACAACAGTTGCATAATTCCCCGGATTTTTTTAAGGGGGCAGTAAAAAAAATCATGTTTTAAAAGGAAACCCGCGGTCCCAACCTTTTTCTACCGGGGGGACCCGGTTTTTGGGTTTAAAGGGCCCAATTTTTTTCCCCGGCCCAGTTGGGAGTGGAAATTTTTTGGGGGGTTGGGTTTAAAGGGGCGGGGTTTTGGAGGGGTAGGAAAGTTTTAGAATCACCCCACACAAAAAAAACCCAATAAAGTGGTTTTACTTTTTCATTTTAGGGGTGGGCCTATTCGGGAAACCCGTATTTTAAACTGGAGACTATTGGTTCAGCAGGGGGGGTTCACTATTATATTTAAAAATGTGACCCCCCAAGGATAATTTAGTCCCGCAAATAATTTGGTAAGTTTTTTGGGCAGCATAATACATGTATATAATATAAAATATGTAATCAGCTCTTTTTCATTATAGAGATTTAAGCCCCCCGTAATAAAAAAATAGCCCCCCCCGTAGTTTATAGTGATAAAATAGTGCCCCCAGTAGTGATTTAAAGACCATAGTGCCCCCAGTAAATGATAATGAAACTAGCTTTCCCCAGTAGTGATAATGATAAATAATTTTTCCCGTAGTTATAGGATACGTAGCTGCTTTCCCGAGTGGTTTGTGATACAAAAGTCCCCCAGTTTGTGAATGTGGGTACATAGCTGCCCCCAGTAATAATAGCTGGGCCCAAATAGTTGGGTATTTTAGCTGCCCCCCTTGTGATTAAACTTAAATGGCCCCAGTATGATATATTGCTGCCCCCAGTAGTGATAGCTGCCCCCATAATGATAGCTTTCCCCCGTATTGATTAAAATACTGCCCCCAAATAATGATAGCTGCCCCCAGTAGTGATAGATAGCTTCCCCCAGTAGTGACACATATCTGCCCCCAAATAGTTTACACATAGGCCCCCCCGTAAAGGGTTGCTGCCCCAGAAATACACCCTTGCTGCCCCCCGCGTTTGGGCACATACTGCCCCCAGCAAATGAAAAAAGCTGCCCCCATAGTGATACCCTAGCTGCCCCCAGTATTTAAACATAGCGGCCCATATAGTGATAGCGGCCCCCCCGTAGTGATTTGCTTTCCCCCAGTATGATAGGCTTTCCCCCCGTAGTGATAGCTTTCCCCCAGTAATGAACTTTTCCCCAAATATTGAAAGTTGCCCCCATTTGTGGGAAAACTCCCCCATTAAATTATAGCTGCCCCCCCAAAAAATTTGCCCCCAGAGTGATAGTTGCCCCCCAGTAGTTTAAAGTTGCCCCCAATTTTGTGATAGGGGGCCCCCCGGGAGTATAGCGGCCCCCAGTAAATGATAGGGTAGTTTGGGCCCCCGTATGATTTGCTACTTCCCCCCGTAGTGAAAAGGGGTTGCCCCAAGTAGTGAAGCTGTCCCCCGTAGTGATAGCTAGCGTCCCCCATTTGTGATAGCTTTCCCCCCTTTGTGATAGCTGGGTTCCCCAAATAGTGAAAGATAGCTGCCCCCAGAGTGAAATAGCTGCCCCCCGTAGTGGGTAGGGTTTCCCCCCGTAGTGATTGGGGCCCCCGGTATTTATATGCGGCCCCCATTAGTGATAGCTGTCCCCCCGTTTGTGAAAGTTGCCCCCCGTAGGGGATATACAGTTCCCCAGTAGTGATAACAGCTGCCCCCATAGGGATTGCGGCCCCCAGTATGATAGTTGCCCCCAAATAGTGATAGCTGGCCCCCAAATAGTGATTTTGTGGCCCCCCGAGTGATAGTTCCCCGAGTAGTGATAGCGGCCCCCCCGTTTTTGATAGCGGCCCCCCGTAGGGGAAAAGCGGGCCCCCGTTGTTAAAAGCTCCCCCAGGGAATTTATAGCTGTCCCCAGTATTGATAAATTGCCCCCGGGAGTGAAGTTCCCCCGTTTTGTGATAGCGCCCCCCGTAGTGATGTTGGGCCCCCGTGGATTTGCGGCCCCCAGTTGTGATACGGGGCCCCCCGTAAAATGATTGTTTCCCCCAGTATTTATAGCTTTTCCCCCGGGAGTGATAGCTTTGCTTGGGCCCCCCGAGTGAAAGTTGCCCCCCAAATATTTAAAGCTGTCCCCCCGTAGGGGTAGCAAACTGTTCCCCCCTAGTGGGTAGCTTTTCCCCCCGTATGATAGCTGTTTCCCAGTAGTGGGTAAGGGGGTTTCCCCTTTTGTTGATATACTGCCCCCAGTGTGATAGGTGCCCCCGTAAATTATAGTTGCCCCCATTTTGGTAAAAGCGGCCCCCATTAGTGATAGCTTTCCCCCCGTAGTGATAGTTTTTCCCCCCTTTGTGATATACAGCTTTCCCCCCGTAGGTACGGCCCGCATAGTGAAATTGCCCCCCGTAGGGGGTAGCTGGCCCCCCTAGTGATAGCTGCCCCCATTGTGATAGGGTTCCCCCCGTTTGTGATAATTTCCCCCCGTAGTGATAGTTGCCCCCCGTAGTGATTTGCTCCCCAGTATGATAGCTGCCCCCCCGTAGTGGAAAACGGCCCCCAGTTTGTGATAGCTGCCCCCGTAATGATTAAACTGTCCCCAGTATTTATAGTTCCCCCCCGTAGTGATAGGCCCCCCCCAAGTGATAGTGCCCCCCAGTATGATAAAATTGCCCCCAGTTTGTGGGTACTTGCCCCCCGTGTGATAGTTTTCCCCCCGTAGTGATAGTTGCCCCCCGTAGTGATAGCGGCCCCCAGTAGTGATAGCGGCCCCCCGTAGTGTTGCCCCGTCCCCAGTAGTGATAGCTACTGGCCCCCCGTAGTGATAGTTTTCCCCCAAATTGGATAGCTAGCTGCCCCCATATTTTTACGGCCCCCCGAAATGAATGCTGCCCCCCGTAGTGATAGCTAGGGTGGCCCCCCGTAAATGATTGTTTTCCCCCAAATAGTTTAGCTGGCCCCCAGTAGTGATAGCTAGCTGTCCCCCCGGGGATTGAGTTTTCCCCCCGTAGTGATAGCTGTTCCCCCAGGGAGTGATAGATAAACTGCCCCCAGTAGTGATAGATAGCTGCCCCCAGTAGGATTTGGTGCCCCCCGTGTGTTTGTTGCCCCGAGTAGTGGGTAAACGGGCCCCCATTAGTGATAAACTGTCCCCCCGTAGTTTATAGTTGCCCCCAGTTGTTTATATACAGCTCCCCCAGAAATTTATAGCGGCCCGCAGTAGTGATAAGTTGCCCCCCGTAGTGATTTGCTGGCCCCCAGTAAATGTTTTAAACAGCCCCCCCAGTTTGTGGTTTGTTGCCCCCCAGTAAATGATAAACTGCCCCCCGTATTGGGTGCAGCCACCAGTTAAAATGATAGTTGCCCCCAAATAGTGGGTTGTTGCCCCCAGGGGAGTGAAGCTCCCCCGTAGTGATAGCTGCCCCCAGAAATGATAGGGCCCCCCATTAGTTTATTGCTGCCCCCCGAATGATTTTGCGGGCCCCGTAAATATAGCTGCCCCCCAGTAGTGATAGCGGCCCCAGTGGGGATAAGGGGCCCCCAGTAGACAGTCAGGATAATTAAAAAATTTTTAAAAAAGTAGCAGTTCCCCCTCACCTTTCCCGGTTCCCCCGGCCCAGGCTTTCCCCCTCCGCTGGGAGGGAGCGGCGGCGCGGGGGTGTGACGTCACTTTTTCCCCATCACATCCCCCGGGGCCGCTCATTTGCTGGGAGATGCGGAGCTCAGTGAGAGGGAAAGGGAGGGGGGTTAAAGGGAATCGCTCCCGCTTTCCCGTACCGATGCAGCCGCCAGATTTGGGCGAGCGCTAGGTCTGCGTGGCCCGGGTTACAGCCGCCCTGCAGACCAAGGGTGGGCCACACCGGACTAAAAATCCCGGGGGCCGGCATAAAGTTAGACCCCGGGGGACCGGGAAACCCGGGAGGGGATTACCCTAAGGCCCCGGGGCCGGTCCGTGGACCGGAAAATTGGGGACCCCTGTTATTAAAACTAAGCACCGGGTTTTTTTTCTATGCAGCACAGTAACCCTTTGGGGTTTTTTTAGCCGGTTTTCAAAAAACTAAAAAAACCCCGAAAAAAACCCATACAAAACCTGGGGGCCCGTTTTAGACAAAGGGCCCTTTGTTATCCCCTTTAAAAAAAAAAAAGTTTTCACCACAAAAGCTTGTTCCTTTTTTAGACTGGGCCTTTAAAAAAGATAAATGTGAAAAAAAAAATTTTCTGTAGATATATAAATGAAAAAAGAGCTTTGCTTTATAAAGGGCCTGTGGGGCCCGGGCCCGTTGGGGTTGTTTTAATGCATTTCTCATGAAATAACAATTCCTGAGCCTTTAAAATTTGATATCTATGTTTTTATCTCTTTTGTATTGTTTCCCAAAAAGTTTTATTGCTAAATTTTCCCAAATGGGTGTTACCAATTGGGGGTGAGTCCCTGCCCCCAGTCGTCATTGTTTTAATTAGTGCTGGCGGAAATCAGAAAATGTGCAAAAGGGAAAAGGGGGAAAAATAAAAAATTTTCAATTTATTTTTGGTTTTTTAGGAGGAATAACAGAGAACCCCGAAAGTCCTAAAATTAGAAGAAAAGATGCTTCAGAATTATTAAATTTGTGGGGGGAATTTTTCTAAAGTTAAAGGGGTTTTCCCCACTACAAAAAGAATTTATCTTACCTGAGTCCTGTTTTCTTGATTTCATTTTGAATTCAGGGGCGTGTTTATTGGCTTCTACTAGGCTGCAGTAGAAGCCAGGTCTCTAGCTATAGCAACCAGTGCTGGCAGCCTATCAGAGATAGATTAAACAGGTCTGTAGCTAGGGTGACCTGAGGAGCTGATGCAGCCAATGCAAGAGGGGATATCTCAGAATAAGAAGGATACTGTTAATGGACATATATTGCAAATTGACTTGTTTTTGCAAGATCTTTAAAGGGGTTTTGCCATGATCTCATTTCATATCTCCTGCCTCCAGCTCTTCAGCTCTGTGTGCTCAGAAGGGGGTGTGTGTGATTTGTTTGAATTGCATATCATGTGACCCAGCAGGATGACATCACCAGGATTTTCCTCTCTTTAGTCAAAGAAAGGTCTGGTTGTGTATAGAGCAGTGAATAGATCAGAGGTAAATTTTTGCCTCCAGGCAGAAGGGTCCTCGGTTCAAATCCCTGCAGGAACCAAACCTGTGGATTTGATTTCTCTTTATAAATGTACATACCTGGCTGAGGTTTCTTTTTTTTTAATTTATTTGCACTGTTTGACTAATTACTAAGGAGCACAGAAGACGGGAGTAGAATGACAGCACCTGGGGTTTGAACACTCAGTAGCTGCCTAAGAGGAGAGGTGATGTCTGAGCATGTGCGACCTGGACTGAGTAGCTGTCAGCCCTGGTCGTATTCCCTGGAGACGAGCTGTAAACAATGGATCACTAAAGGAGCAGCTAAGACAAAAACGGTCCAGAATTTTTAATAATGATGAATGGTGAAAATGTTTATTATTTAATTTACAAACTTTCCACGTCAATTTTACTTCGTGGCAACACCCCTTTAACATAAAAAGCAATTCTGGTAGTGAGACAACCCCTTTAACATGTCAGGAGATGTCACAGATAACTTTGAACACAGTATACTGTGACCAGTTAGTTATAAAGTCTAGAACCCAGGAGGATTGTCAATCTAATTGTCTTCCAAAGATTTGCTCACATCAATTTTGCTCCACCAGTCATTCCTCCAGATCTGTAGATCCATATACCCTGATTCTTGCTTAGCCCTGGATGCATCCATACTTGTACAGCAAATGTCTTCATGCAGTGATCAATCAGGTGTTTGGAAACATCTTTACCGTTCATCATCTCACTTGACAGGTTGACATCACATGCATCCCATATACTTTAGCATTTCACAGATGATAAATGTTTAAGTGCTTTTTATTAGCCTGAAGTTCATTATATCCTTCCTTAGCACGCCTCCCGTGCTAATCTGACGGGCGGGGGGATATTTCTTATCTTTACGCTGCAAAATTACACAGCCTGTCTCTGCTGGCTGCTAAGAAGATTAGGAGGGAAAGCTGGATTTAAACTGGCATTATGGCCTTGAGAAAAGCACTCACCAGTGTAACATCATGTCTGCTTTCCAGCGTCGTCATATCCCCTGACACTTCCTTGACTAGTAAACACTGTGCACCCTTTAAATGTTCATGAGGTTTGGGCTGAGGTCACTTAGGTGACTTATCTATAACAGTGGGACTTCTGTATTCATATAACTACCATCTACTATATATTCATATTGATTTATTTCTCAACGTTAACTTCTAATCTTTGTTAGGGTTACCCTATGTTTGCTGAGGACTCTATTACTAAGTAACCCTAAGGCTATGTTCACACGGCTTAAAATGGGCCGTATTTTGGTCCGTAATTACGCGCCGGAGTGCGCCAATTACGGGCCGAAAACGGCCCATTCATTACGGTAATTCACTGTTCTCATAGAGAACTATGGATTACGTCTCCTTTCCCCCCCCGACGAAGCCGCCGGGTGGGGTGATAATTGACATGTTAGTAGTGATTGTCTATGGGCCGGCGAAGTGCCGGCCCCCCCGCTCGCTCCCCCGCCCCACCCCCGTCCACACGGCATAATTGCGGGGCGAAATTACGCCCCGCAGTTAAGCCGTGTGAACATAGCCTTAGAGATTTGTGTGCAATGAGACTGTAAGATTGCACTACTGTTCCTATATGGTTTTCGGTGCCTAGTTTTATCCAAATGTACTACATTTTGTGAGATTAAACAATGGATTTGCAGGTCAATATGGCACCATCTGTAGGACTGCAAGGGTTTCTCAATGGATGTGTGGTACAGTAGCATTCTATGCTTACTACATATTTGTCTCATGCAGAGATGTATAACGGTTAAATAGAGCCCTAGGCAAGACAATAGTTGAATACCCTATCCACTGATCCTAAGCCTTCCTTCTCTCTATGTGTTCTCCCTAAAGTATGACTAATGGTTTGATTGATGCCCACAAATACACATATACGCAATTTAAGTGCAAATTACAGTGATGCTTCTAAACGCCTTATCACTTGCCTATATACAGTATCAGTGTTATGGATGGGAACAAAGGTTCTATATATGTGTGATCCTTTGTGTCTCCATTTTAATGTATTAGTTAGTATATACCTCACATATACATATAGTAGGCACATACCTATGTAATACAGCATGTAAAAGCTGTGTGTATATCTTTTGTCACTAATGTGTTAACAAAATGGCCGCCTGTAGTAGTTTGTAGAGACATTCAAGGTGTAATCCAAGATGGCACTTCTTCTAAGGTTACACCCTGTGTTTAGACATTCCTGAAGCTGTGAGGAGTGGTCTGTAGATAAGGACGTACCAATAGACCCTCACAGCCAGGTACATGTGATGCTTCTTATCTACTGATCTGCAAAAGTATAAAAAAGCTGCCATTTTGTGAATAAAGGCAGAAAGCACTTTCATAACAACAGGGCATGTTGTCATGTTCTTTCTCGGTGCACCCTTTGTTATTTTTAAGCTACTTTGAAACCCCACAAGGACAGAATAGCCCCTTTGAGACTACTTCCATTTCATCAGTACTGTATATTTTCAAATATATATAGGCATAACTAGAATTCAGTTATAGTATTTTAACTCCATCTTGCTTATGTAGACTTTTTGCTTCATCTGAAAAAATGCCTGCAGCTTGCCATTCTATATATTTTAATTGCTGCCCAAAGTTGTTTGTGTCCTACTACATTTCCTGCTGCATGACATTGCCCTTTACAACTAAGTACACCTATGTTCTTGTGCTAATGGCGATTATACACTGATCAGCCAGAACACCAAAACCACCTGCCTGTGTTTACCTGGCAAAGCAGTTTTCACCTGTCAAGCCTGGACTATACAAGCGTTCTGTGATATCTGAGACCAGGATGTTAGCAACAGACCTGTAAAGTCCTGTAAATTGTGAGGTGCGGCCTCCATGGATTGGACTTGTTCTTCCAACACATCCCACAGATGCTTGATCAGATTGAGATCTAGAGAATTTGAAGGTCAAGTTGACACTATTTTTCCTAGCACATCAACTTCACCATCAAGAACTGTCATTTGCTGCCTAATATATCCCACCCTTTGACAGGTGTCATTGTCACAAAAAAAATCTATTTTGTCAGTATAACAAAGTTATAGTACTACATGTGTTTTAAAGTAGATTCCTATACAGTTATTTACAGCTATAAAGCCTTTCTTCTTTTCGAAAGCTGTAGAAACCCTGACAGTGTGCAGAGATGACACAACTGTTTGTGCTTCAGTAGCCTTCTCTTTTAGTGAATAATGTCACATGTTTGTCACTTATGAAGTCAGTAACCACTAAATGCCATGCTGCACCTGTACAAGCAACTTCAAACCACGGCAAGTAGGGGTGCAGCAATTAGTGGTAATTCGCATTACATTACCATGGATCAGCTGCAACGTGTGTGAAAACCCCTACTGTTTCGGATAGTACCCTATGACATAACTATGTAACTGTAGTCTAAGGGCTGGCTAGATCTACAATTTTTCATAGGTTCAATAATAACAAGTAATACATATTCATCTCATTGAAACACAACAATAATAGCAGTTATGATCTTTATAAACCCTCACTTTAAAGGGGTTGTCTCACTACATTGATTCAACTTACCTCAGTCCTGTTTTCTTTCATTTTGAATTCAGGGGCGTGTTTACTGGCTTCCACTAGGCTGCATTAGAAGCCAGGTATGTAACTATAGCAACCAGTGCTGGCAGCCAATCAGGAGAGATCAAACAGGTCTGTAGATATGGCGACCTGAGGAGCTGAAGCAGCCCATATAAGAGGGGATATCTCAGAATAGGTAGGATACTGTTAATGGACATATATTGCAAAGTGACTTGTTTTAGCAAGATCTTTAACATAAAAAGCAATCCTTGTAGTGAGACAACCCCTTTAAGGCTAGGTCTACACGGCATTGAACAAAAAACTCACTGAAAACCATACCCTAAAAACGTTAATAAAACTGAGTTTTCATCCACTGCCAGGGCCGCTCCTAGGGGCGGGCGAGTCGGGCAATTGCCCGGGGTGCCAACGCTCCGCTCACCCGAGGGGGGCGCCGTCCGACTCGCCCCCACCCAGAGATTCGCCCCTGGCTCTGCGCGGCCTTTTTATGACAGCCGCGCAGAGCCACTCAGCAGCTACACACACTCGCTGTGCAGCTGCTGTTACAGGGAGGAGGCAGGACGGATCGCTCCCGTCCTGCCTCCTCCCCTGGATCAGCGTCCCAGGGGGCGCACGGCTTTCACTGTGCCCCCTGCAACGCTGGGATCTGCTCAGTCGGCAGCTCTGCCGCCGAGGAGATCCCTGGGAGCTGCGTGACAGCGTAAGCGGCATGGTGACGTCACGCCGCTTACACTGCTCTGCAGCTCCCGGAGCTGGACGCGGGGACCGTGGTCAGGTGAGTATTTTTTTTTATTTTATAATTAGCTACAGGGGCATCTACACTGGCATACAAGGGGGCATCTACTGGCTACAGGGGGACATCTACAGGATACTACAGGGGGCCATCTACTGGCTACAAAGGGGGGGCCATCACTGCAAGGCATACAGGGGGCATCTACCTGCTACAGAGGGGGCATCTACTGGCTACAGGGGGCATCTACTGGCTACAGGTGGCATATTACTGGCTACAGGGGGGCATTTACTGGCTACACAGGGATCTACTGGGCTATAGGGGGGGGGACATCTACTGGCTACAAGGGGGCATCTACTGGCTACAGAGAGGCATCTACTGGCTACAGAGGGGCATCTACTGGCTACAGGGGCATCACCTGGCATCTAGTGCTGATAAAGTGAGGGGTCTAAGATGTTTGTTTTGTATATTCTATAGTGAAGAGTCGAGGCCGGGAAAAGCTGTCATGGCGTCTGGGACAGATGGAGAAGAAGAAGAGAAAGAGAACAACTCTTCAGAGACGTCTCCTGTGAGTCACTAGATATAACTTTACTGTAATCATTTATATGTCTGCAGAGCCTGTGTACAGCTGGTATCCACCACTGTATGTTCACTGTATGATGGTAATATTAGTTGTAGTATCATGGTTTATACTCAGTAATGGTCAGTTTGGATTATTCGGTCACTATGTGCTGGTGATATGTGGTCATGCTGTGACAGTATTATTCGGTCACTATGTGGTCACGGTGTCGCAGTATTTGGTCACTTATGTGCTGGTGATATGTGGTCACGGTGTCGCAGTATTCAGTCACTATGTGCTGGTGATATGTGGTCTTAGTAGGATATTGGTGCTATTAGCCTGGGATTCTGGTTGGTGTAGCAGTGTTATTTGGTAACTGTATGACTATTATTTAGTAGTTTTATAAGTAGCACATTGTGGTAAAGCTTGTTGTATATTTTAGATTTTGTTGATGGTTACGCACTGTGTTTCATTGTGGTGCACTATGTTATGGGGGGTGGAGGGGGGGAATGTCTTCACCTCGCCCTGAGTGCAATTTAGCCCTGGAACGGCCCTGTCCACTGCCTGTCAAAAGCTGCTGAAAAAAATGTTCGCTTTTTGGCACTTTTTGCATTTTTTGCACTTTTTTTTTCAGAAATACACAGTATTATAATTGCTATGGCTTTCTGCAAATAAAGTGCCCAAAAAAAATGTCCAACGCTTTACATAGACTCCAATAGTAAACTCTGTAGTTTTTTGCAACATGCTTTGAAAAACAACCAGCAGCAAAAACAAGCAGAAAAAAACGTTCTGTAGAGACTACAAAACGATTTTACTATTAGGGTGTGTTCACACGGTCACTTTTCGGGGCGCATTTCGCGTCGTATTTGCGCTCTAATTATGGTAATCCATAATTCTCAAAGAACTCCTCTCCCCAGGCGTACAATACCATTGTACGCGCCGCCGCGTCGCAGGTATTGACTGTATGGGGCCAGCAAGCTGCCCCCCCCTCTCTGCGTCACAGCGCAACTGATCAGCGCAACTCCCGGACACCCAGCGTAATTGCAGGCCGTACTTTACACACCGCAATTACGCTGTGTTTTTTTCAGCAGTTTCAGAAAATGCAAAATGCTGAAAAAACAACGGAAAATGTGCAGTGGAGACATAGCCCAAAACTGACCTCTCAGAGCCTATACATGTTACTCACAGAGTTGCAGAATGGCAGAGAAGGGCTTTTTCCCATCTCATAGTGTTCTCTCAGCTGGCAACAGCTAAACATGCCTTGGAAATCCAACAAGAATGAAAGAGGAGAGCTGCACAAGAATGGCCATTCCTCAGTTCTCAGTGGTTGGCTCATAGCTTGCTATGAGCTGCCGCAGATGTGGAAGTAATGAGATGGGAAAACCCTGTAATGTCCAGGTTGGTACACGTGGGTCTTTACTTGCTGTTAGTTCAAGTAAATGTTATTGCATTTGAGAGAATAACATACATCGGGGTTGACATTCCTATTATTAGACTTACCAGAAACATGGTTGCTTTTGGTTATACAGGTATAGGTCTATAACAATGTTCACACTGAATCTTTTAGTAACAATTCACACCATCAGAGGCCAAGGTTCAATAATAATTGTTTTTGATGATGGCGCATGGTTTTTATGAAAATGTAACTGTTCCTCTGAATCCTGATGTGCAATTGTTTTCTTGTGAGCCTAGCTATTTGTGCTCAATACTTATTCTGCCTTCAATTCTAACACAAGAAGCTTCTCCCCATTAACCATATTAGCTTCCAGCTCTGTCAAAGGACTAAGATTAGTGGTTACAACCAGACTCGTTTTTGAAGGCGGGCAGAGGAGGGCAAGCAGTGGCCTGGGGCGCAACTCACCTGGAGAAGTAGGCAGGCACCATAGGCTCGTACTGATGCCAACCGCCTATTGACTAGGTCCGGGCAGTCGGAGTCTAAGGCTATGTTCACACAGCTTATTGTGGCGCGTACAGTACGCGCCACAATACGTTGGGTGTTTTGTAACCACTCGCTGATCAGCATGTAATCCCAAAGCACGGGATGGGGGGGGGGGGGGGGGGGGGGGGGGGGGGGGGGGGGAGGGGGCGCCATAGACATGCATTGTCAGCGGCGCGTATTCGCCGCTAACAATTGACAATACTATCGTATTGTACACGTGGAGGGGGGGGGGGACGCATAATCAATAGTTCTCTATGAGAGCTATGAATTACCGTAATTGCGGCGCGCATTTCGCCGCATATCAAGCACAATGCAGCGAAATGCGCGCACAATTATGCTAGAAAATAAGCCGTGTGAACATACCCTAACTCTGCACGAACATTTCAAAACTAGATTGTGCAGCTGCAGGACGGAAGAGCTGGCTGCCAGTGTTAGCCAGCTCTCCTGGAAGAAAGCAGGAACGGATTATTAGGCTAGGTCCACATGGCAAGGACAAAATACTTGTCAGATTCTAATCAGAATCCGACCAGTGTTTTACCGTAAAAGGTTTTTGCGGTCTTTTTCTGCGGGGTTTTCGGTTTCGGCTTCTAATTTGTCGAATGCAAAAATTTAAGAGAAAGTTCAATTTTCATTTGGGCTTTTTGGAGATAATTTACAGTCAGTTTTTTTGCGTTTTCCCAAATTTAGCAAATCACAAAAAATCCGACATTAAATCACTGTCTTGTAGACTTTACTGTCTCTGCCTTCTCAATTGTTTATTTTTTTACAGTGCCAATGAGCCATCACACACTTAAGGGGGAGCCTTTTAGGTCTCTGTTTCTGGCCCCTCGGTCAGTATTTGGGACTTGGGGGATTTCCAATAGCTGCGGTTCATCAGCCCAAAACATCTCGCAAGATTTTTCCCCTCCCCTTTCTCATCTTTGTTCCTACAACTAGAAGCATCATTTTCTCTCAGCCCTCACATTGTTCAGAGATATGCTTGTAGATTTTTCTTGTGCCAATTTTGGGGCAGTGTAAAACCTAAACCTTATAACAAATCCTTGCCAATTGCAATGGAGGTAAGATACTGAGTTCTGTGTTATAACCAACCCCAACTGTGTGCCGGAATGAGAATTGGGGCAATGATTTTCCTATTTATTTTTTTTAAAAACCAAAATAAACAGTAAATTTGTTTTTAAAAGACACAAAAAAATCATGAAAGGGAAAAAGGCTTTGAATAATCACGGAAGGATGAGGGAATCCCTGGCAGAGAATTGTGGACAGTGTAGTTCGTGATAAAAAAAACTGTAAGAACAAAGTATATGAAGAAGATTTATCAGTTTTTTGGTTTTTTTTTGCAGTTTTATAAGTAGAGACTATGACACATATCCACATTTTTTTCATTATATAGGGTTTTTTCCACTGGTATTGAATTATGTGGTTTATTATGTGTATAATATTAAAGAGGTTTTCTCACCATGGTTTCACAGGCCACGGCGCTTAAAAACTTCACTTCCTGGTCGGGGTGTTGGGGTGGGTCTACGCAGTGTTTGGGCTATCAGTTGCTTTCCTACTATTTTGTTACAGTGCATTTTTTAGGACCTTTAAAAAATGCGGGTGCAAAAAGTACAAAAGCTTTAAAAAGGTTAAAAAATTTTCATTAACTTAAAAGACAAGTCCTGTGTAGGATAAGGGCTTAGCACGAGTTACTCACCCTGGTCGACAGAGAGGAGGGGCAGGGGGAGGTGGTTTTAAAAAAAGAAAAATTGTTGTACATTAAGACTGACACCAGCAAAGTGAAAAAAGGGGTCCAAAAACCGCAGCATTTTCACTTGCTATACCGGGGCCACACCAAATTTTTTTTCACAAAAAATGGGGGGGGTTTTTTTGGATTCCCAATGGCTCAGTACACTAGGACTGCAGGAATCCAACTTTGGTCCCGCAGAATATAGAACATGTTCTATATTCCGCCAGTAAAAAATCCATGCTGTATAGACTATAGATATATACAGATTTTCTATTGACGTCTACACAGCGTAAGGAACGGTTGGTTTTTCAGCGGATTAAAAATACTGAATCCGCTGAAAAACGACCAAAACCTTGTGTGTAGCCTAGCCTAACAGTAGATAATATCTTCTTTATCTCATTGAGGGGAGAAAACCCCTTTACCTGTTTATCTCACAGAGAAATTCCTAAACTGGATACAATTGAAGTAAACTATTAGGGCCCGTTTACACGGCAATGGACAAATACCAGTCGGTTTATCCACCCGGATTTGTCCTGTTTAGTGCCGTGACACAGCCCTGGGGGGGGGGGGTTTTCTCCCCCCTTAACATTCACTTCACTATTCCGCCCAAAAAAGGAGAAGAATGTGCATGTTTAAATTTTTTTTTTTGGGGGGCCCGCGGGGAAAAAAAAAACCGAGGACGAAAACCCTGCGTAGTTCCCACGTTTCCCCAGGGGCCCCTCGTGCTTTTTTGGGACGGTTTTTTTTAGACGGTCTGAAAAAAGCAAACCTCTGGAAAAACGGCCACAAAAGGGCATGCCCCACGCCAGGGTTTTCAGCCGGTTTTACAGCATTTTTCGGTTTTTTAAAGGCTTAAACTGGCTGTCAAAAATTTATCACAGAATTCTAAGGAAAATTTCCCTGCAGGTCCCACTGCAGGATTTTTCCCCCGGACGGTTTTTTTTTAAACGACAGCGGTCCGAAAAAAAAGAAAATGTTATTCTTCCCAACCCGGTTTTGGGGGGAACATAACAGGTCAATGCGAGGGGAGAGGGGTTTTCTCCCAAACCATGGAAAAAAAACCGCCCCTGGCCGTGTCACGGCCCGAAAACGAGAAATTTACCCGGGGGATAAAGACGGTATTTTCTTGGCCGTGTAAAGGCTCTTAGTAGTCACATAAAAATGGAAACTACCTCAAGCATAATGTCAGGACAGTATTTTTGAACTTTACCTCAATCAATGATCTATGACAGGAGATTTATAGAAGAACGATTTATTCCCCCCCCTGTTTCGGGGCATGAAACTGTAACTTTTTTATCATTCATTAAAAAGGCCCAAAAAATGGTAACTTCTTTTAAAAACAAATCATTATTAAGGATTGTGGCTGAATAAGAGGCCACTCACAAATCCCACACAACATATGTTTATTGACGTACTGACAGTCTGAAGCAAGAAATTATTTTTCCCGTAGCTTTTATATACGTTGGGTTTTCTGGCTCTTTTTTGCTGTTAGTGAAAAATTTGGGAGGGCTGATGTCATTTTGTGGTTGTTTGAACAAAAAGTCCGTATTTGTTACCAAAAAGAGTGAATTACTGCCAGGTCATTGACTGATTTTTATTATTTTCCAGGGGTTAAAATCCCTTCATTACAATTCCAAAAATAAATGCAGTGGACAAAAAAAAGGGGGGTTTCAATATCAACCCGTTTGAAACTAAAATAATATTCGAAATTCAAAGTGTTTTTTAGTACCCATGACCTGTCTAGTCGAATTCAGCCTGTTACTTTTCTGTTTCATTCCTTACCTATACCTCCATTGCATGTTTTCTTCTTGCCAAACACCCCTTCTTGCTATCAAGTGATCATTCCAAAACGTGATGTAACAATGTGGCTTTGTTAGTGGTGTATTAAAATGAAGTGCTGTACGTAAAGGGGTTGTCTCACTACAAGGATTGCTATTTATGTTAAAGATCTTGCAGAAACAAGTCACTTTGTAATATATGTCCATTAACAATATCCTACCTATTCCTAGATATCTCCTCTTGTATGGGTTACATCAGCTCCTCAGGTCGCTATAGCTACAGACCAGTTTAATCTCTCCTGAAAGGCTGCCAGCTCTGGTTGCTATAGCTACAGATGTGTTTGATCTCTCCTGATAGGTTGCCAGCACTGGTCGCTATAGCTACAGACCTGGCTTCTACTGCAGCCTAGTAGAAGCCATTAAACACGTCTCTGAATTCAAAATGAAAGCAAGAAAACAGGACTGAGGTAAGATTAATCGATGGAGTGAGGCAAGCCCTTTAAGAGCAGTTAAAATGCCTGGGTGATCCCACCAACTGGTCAAGCAGCAATCACAAAAGTTTTGTAGTAAAACTCAAATTTTGGGCATGTCTTGTCAAAAAGTACAGGATTAAAGGAATTATTTGTAAAAATTGTAAGAATTTGTAATGCATATATCTAAAGTTTACCCTGATTTCAGGTAAATTGTCTGAGCTGTCATTTTGTACATAAGTAATAACACTACTTACGAACATTTTATGACTTGCATCTGCATTCTTCAGCAGTGTTCCTATTTTTTGTCACTTTTTCCTGAGCTCAGCTCTAAAAGTAGCAGAGTCTAGAAACTATGATGTCTTCCACATACAGCACACAGAGAGAATGAGTGATTCTTCTCTCTCATCTCTCTCTTACATACACACTAACACAAATATACATGCACATATGGACAGCAGCAGCGTTGTCGACGTTATACAGAAGTAATGAGAACTGCTTCTGCAAATCCAACTGAACTTCTTGTCTTTCCGCCATCTACTAACCAACCCCCCCCCCTACTATTTCTGTTTCTGTATGTGGTACCACCATTTCTCCTAGGCAGCAGGCCCGCTGTCTGGGGGTTATATTAGATTCTGATCTGACCTTCACCCCATATATCCAATCCCTTGCCCGCTCCTGTCACCTGCACCTCAAGAACATCTCCAGAATCCGTCCGTTTCTCACTGTGGAAACGACTCAAACTCTCATTACTGCTCTTATTCTTTCTCGTCTTGACTACTGCAACTCCTTGCTTATCGGTCTCCCTCTCTGCAAACTCTCCCCTCTCCAATCTGTCCAGAATGCAGCAGCCAGGCTTGTCTTTCTCTCCAGCCGCTATACTGATGCCTCTACCCTGTGTCAGTCACTGCACTGGTTGCCCATCCAGTACAGGATACAGTATAAACTCAGCACTCTCACCCATAAAGCTCTGCACACCGCTGCTCCTCCCTACATCTCCTCCCTAGTCTCTGTCTACCGCCCTACCCGTGCTCTCCGCTCTGCTGATGATATCAGACTACATTCCTCAATCATCCGAACCTCCCATGCCCGCCTACAAGATTTCACCCGTGCGGCACCAATTCTCTGGAACATGCTACCGTGGGCGATCAGGCACATTCACAACCCTCACAGTTTTAAGAGGGCCCTGAAAATACATCTTCTCGGTCTGGCCCACCAAGATCCCTAACTGCTATCACACACATCTGTCACTCCCTACACTTGGGCACTCACAGGCACTTATCTGTATATAGATGTACTGTCAGGGTGGTAGGTTCATCCATTTTTCATGTAAACCACCCCCTATTTATGAAACATGGCCGGACCATTGTAAACTTGGCCCTTCTTACCGTATGTTTCACCCATACACCCTAATAGATTGTAAGCTCTCACGAGCAGGGCCCTCACACCTTGTGTCTCATTTGTAAGTACTTTTAATGTGTAATGACTGTATGTTTACCCTTGAATTTGTAAAGTGCTGCGGAATATGTTGGCGCTATAGAAATAAAGATTATTATTATTATTATCCAACACTGGAGTGAGAAGGAACACTTACTAGACGGATCAGCATTATATATCTGTGTGTCTCTCATTCTGTGCAGTAGCTCCCTTTTTCTCTCTTCTCCATAGACAGCTGTGGGTTCCAGCTTTAAAGGAGTTGTCTCACTACATTGATTCATCTTATCTCAGTCCTGTTTTCTTGGTTTCATTTCGAATTCAGGGGCATGTTTACTGGCTTCTACTAGAAGCTATATCAACAAGTGACGGCAGCCTATCATGAGAGATTGAACAGGTCTGTAGCTATAGCGACCTGAGGAGCCGATGCAGCCCATACAAGAGGGGATATCTAGGAATAGGTAGGACACTGTTAATGGACACATATTGCAAAGTGACTTGTTTCTGCAAGATCTTTAGGCCATGTTCACACGGCTTAAAATGGTCCATATTTCGGTCCGTAATTACGCGCCGGAGTGCGCCTATTACGGGCCGAAAACGGGCCATTCATTACGGTAATTCACAATTCTCATAGAGAACTATGGATTACTTTCCTCTTTTCCGCCCGGCGAAGCCGCCGGGCGGGGAGATAATTGACATATGAATTACTAGCCGCAAATACGCGCAGCTAGCAATTTCAAGTCTATGGGCCGGCGAAGTGCCGGCCCCCTGCTCAGTCCCCCGCTCCCGCCCCGGTCACACGGCGTAATTGCGGGGCGTAATTACGACCTGCAAATACACCGTGTGAACCTAGCCTTAACATTAAAAGCAATCCTTGTAGTGAGACAACCCCTTTAACCTATCGTCTCACTATCTCAATGAGTTCTCCTATGAATAGAGAGTAAGTGATCAGAGATTATAGAGAGTGCATGAGGTAGGGAGGGGAAAAGAGGCATCTGACAAGTGGAGAAGAATAATTATTTTAATAAGTTATATTGTAAGGCTTCTTATCTAAATTTGTATTAATGATTTTAAAGAAATCCCTTTTGTTTTACTTGTAATAAGTCCTTCAGAGTCCCTGTTGGAGCAGGAGCTGGCACCATGCACTGAATGACCACTTTATTACAGACACTCGTCTAGTAGTGCTTTGAACCTCTTCTGGCCTTCAGATAATCAGTAATGCCTCTAGACATTGAAGTAATTCTTCAGGAATAATGGCTCATGTGGACAGAATAGCTTATTACAGTGCAAATTAAATGGAGGTATTGACATGCTCTGAACAGCCCATTCTACTTTTTTCTAGAGATGCTTTATAGGGTTAAGATCTGGGGACTATGAAGGTCAGGGAAGCAAGGAAATCACATTGTCATGTTCCAGGAGCCAATTCATGTATTGTCCTGCTAAAGCACGGGTGTCAAACACAAGGCCCGCAGGCCGAATCCGGCCCGCCACCTTGTTTTATGCGGCCCGGCACATTTTTGTGAGCCAAGCCGAAAGGACTGCTGCTCTGCTCAGGTTACTAAGCAGTAGCCGCACTTAGTGGCTGCTGCTATTGCCCAGCCACATTCGCCCCTCCTCTGCGGAGCAAGAAGGCACGCAACGTACCTCCCGAGAGCCTCATCGCCTCCCTGCCTGATTGCTGACACCATCACTATGACTAGGAACTCAGCTTCCTCAGTTCCGGTGCCGGACCTGGAACACAAGCCCGATCAGGCCAGAAAGTGAGCCAGGCTAAAAGTCGGTCCCCTTGCTGTGTGATATTAAGTATAGTGGGCGAGTGGCAGACTGGCAGTTCAGTCTCTCACTCATACTAACCGAGACTGCCAAGCATTGTGCCTGACCCTACAGCCTGTATAAAAATAAAATACATTCTTTTTTTGTTAATAATTATTGTTGTGGTGATGTGTGTTTTGGTTTTTAGGGCGCTGTGGTCCTAGTAGTGGTCAGCATTGCTGACTCATCATTAAATTGGGCACTTATTAAATATACTAGTTTTCGCAGGTACCAGCCAGTTTGCATCCAGGACACAAGCGTAACCCCCTGGATGCAGTCTGTCTGCTGCCTGCAAGACAAGTTAAAACTTTTTTTTAATATTCCATGAATGCTATGTCCCAATAATAGAAAAATATGGGTGTTTCTCGTCACTGCTTTACACCACATGGGAGACTTTTCTGTTACTGGGAGGCCATTGACATATTAATGACTACGTCCCTGATAACCACTGAGAAACTGTAAAAAACCGCACCATTGACATGATTTGCTGCAGGCCCAATGATCACCCCCTTTGGGAATTTTACAAATAAAATAAATAAATACTAAGTTACACATAACTGGTATCGCCACATCTGTAAAAGGGCTAGTTATAACAACAATACTGTACAAATGTAACTACTTCTTAATAGGTCGTTTAACTGTAAGGCTTTGTTCACATGGCTTATTTGTGGGGCGTAATTACACCCCGCAATTACGCCGTGTGGACAGGGGCGGGAGCGGGGGGCTGCTAGTACACGCCGCTAGTAAATGACCTGTCACTTATCTCCCCCCGCAGCGTATTCGCCGAGCAGGGAGAGGAGAGGAGTTCTCTCTGAGAACTGTGGATTACCGTAATGACTGGGACTGGTTTCAGCCGTAATTTGCGCAGTACGGCGCGTAATTACAGACTGAAATACATCCCATTTAAAGCCGTGTGAACATAGCCTAAGGGTGCGTTCCCACTGCACAGGACACATAGCCCGGTATTTGTCCTGTTTTGCGGCCGTGGGAGAGGGGGGGGGGGAACACGGCTTTTCTCCGCGAAAACCGGACGGAAGATTGTGCTATCACAATGTTTTGCGTCCAAGCCACGGACGGAAAAACTGCCCGACGGAAAACCCGTGCCGTGGGGACATGCCCTTAAGGAGACGTTCCATTTATACAATCTTAAAATTATGTCGACCCTTAAAGGTACGCTGTGAGGCTATGTGGTCCCCGGTGAAAATGAGTTTGACACCCCTGTGCTAAAGTGTCCTAAGGTGTAAACAGCTGACATGAAGGGATGAAATTGGTTTGCTACAATTTTAAGGTAATTCCTACTGTCCAAATGTTCATCCAAAGACATTAGAAGAGAGGCAGTGTGCCAAGAAAACATTCCTACACCATTATGCCACCTCTACTAGCGAGAAGGGTTGACATCCAATAGAAAGGGCTAATCGATTCATGATTCAAATTATGCCCCCCTATCAGCATAGTGCAACAGAAGTGTGGATCTGGCCAGGGAATTTTCTTTCCACTGCTCATTGATCCAGTTTTCGTGATGTTTTAACCACTGGAATCGTGTCTTATTGTTTCCATTAGACAGCAATTGCGTTCAAACTGGTTGTCTGTTAAGGAACCACAGGTTTTGTGTTTAGACATGTTAGTTGGAGAAGCAGCATTGTATTCAGCTCCAATTTGCTTAACTGTGCACTGACTGTATGTTGCAATCATTCTTCTGCTGGCTCCTTTTGTCGGTGTGTTCTTTATGTCCACAGGATCCCCTCTCACTGGATGTTCTACCTCAGTCACACCATTCCTGGCATACTCTTGACACCTTTGTATTAGGAAAAGTACAGGCTGTCAGTTTTTGTAATTGTGACCCAAGCTAATTTAGCATGTTTGGGGATCCACAGAAAACTTACTGCAGGGTCATGTATCTAGCGCCCAAACTGGGAAATTCCAATCATGAAAAGGCAGAGGCCATAAAGTGTAAATACTTTATTAGAGGAAAAACTGGAACATAGTGCGTATAAGCTTTAACATTGTACATGTTATTGTGCAAAATTCCCTATACAGGATTGGGATGGCAGAAAGATGCAAATTTTAGGACAGGTAATATAGTTTGAAATGAAATGACAGAAAAGTTAAGTATCGAGATAAAACTTGATATCAGGGTGTATTATGTCTCAACATCAAATCTTGAGGAACAGTAAGAAAAGGGTGATATGACTTTGAATATCCTCTAATTTATATAAAAAAGGTTATAGAGGGGATATATGTTTAGGATATGACCTAAAAGCTAAGTAGATATAATATTATTGAAACCAGGAGAAACAAGGTAAGTGATCCAAGGTCGCCAAGTTAATAAGAAAGAATCTACTGAATGTTGTACCAGTATGTACAGTATTTCAGTATATGTTTATTTACAGTATATGTGACCTTTATTATAGTAGGGATTGAAAAAATAGCAGGCTTCCTTTAAGTTGCAATATGGATGTGTGTCACTATCAAGGGTTTTACTTTAGCCCTAGTACCCATAGCAGCTGCTATGGGGCCAAGTGGTTAAAGGGACGCCGTTAAGTGTGGATAACAAGTTAGTGGCTTTCTTCTATATAACACTGCTGTGTAGGTAATATGCACCATTGTGCTACATTACTTTATTGCTAGTTCTGCAGCTGCTGTTTGAGTTTCTTGTCATTAGGTGGTTGGGCCATCTTATTTTGCTATGGGACTCTATAAAGTCTATGTATACCCATGGACACCATACTTAAGTTATGAGACTTTGTGTATTTGGCTAAAAGTAGGATTAAGTTGGAAGGTGGCCCTCAAATATTGCATGCTAAGTAGGTATTCTGATTCCAGAAAGTAGATAGCACAGGGTATGACCACCAAATATGAAGTTTTGAACTAATCACTTAACAACCACTAAAACATAGCAGGGGTATTTAGTGAAGTCATTAAGATACTAGAGAGCTTCAGTATGAGTAACTTTGTGGCTTTCTTTCAAGACTATGTTGAACCGTGATGCCCCCTTTGGAAAGACTGTGTGCCATTTAAATCTTATTCCGACTGATGCATAACGGGAAAGGATTATTAAATGTTTAGCATAATACAGAAATGGTACTGTGTCAGAAGGGGAATTAATAAGAAAATGCATTCAAATAAAGTTGAAGTGAGAACTAGTTGATTATTAATCCATGGAAGTGGAAAACGTGATCAAAAGGCTTCCTGCTTCACCGTTTAGATTTGTCATAAAAGTGTTTTAGGGTAATAAGTTTTCCAAAAGGACAGAATTTAGACAAGGGGTAAGTTTCTGCTGATACACCATCTGTATGCGAAGCGAATTTGTTCTGGATTTTGGAAATGTAAACCTTTTATTGAATGTACTAAAGCAAGTAATAATGTTCTGCTGTTGTCATTAGGAACTACACTGACTTGGTATAGTCATTATTTCAGGGTATGTCGATCTTTAAGCACTAGACTAAAGAAATTGTCCCATAGTGTCACCACCCATAAACAAATTTATTTTGTAGCTACACATCATGGTATTAAACAATACCCTATAGGTAGGTGACTAATCCTTTTATAATACCAATTCCTATTAATTGTTTTTTGTTTTAATCTGTCAAATCTATAGGTAGATAATAATGTTTTCTGCCCCAAGCCAATCCCTTTTATTTCCCATAAAAATAGAAAAAATTCCCCGAAAATAGACTACTCAAAAAATTTACTATTGATTAAAGCAATGGTAAAACACTGATCGAATAGTGGTTAATTCACAATGAGCTCTTCTATCCCAATCAACTCAGTATCTCACCACTAAAGGTCATTTTAAAATACACATAAAAGTACCAAAATTACAAGAATGCAGCCCTGATGAAGGAAGTCTTAAGTTCTTCTGAAACGCGTTGGTATTTTTGTATTGGACAGGCCTCTGTAGTCTAGGTGACGTCACCTTAGCCGCCGCTAGTTTTTACGTGTTGGAGACCTGAGCGCTCCCAGATGGAGCACTTGGTTAATTCGAACATGAACGTTGTTCCTTACTTTGTCAGTGAAGCGGATGACTGTGGATATCATACGATTGGATGCAGTTTAGGGAATGGTTTTTTTAGGTAGTTGAAAGAGTTCTTGTAATTTTGGTGCTTTTATGTGTTTTTTAAAATGCCCTTTGTTGTGGATATGGAGTTGATTGGATAGAAGACCCTTGGGGAATAACCATTTTTGATCGGGTTTTTTAAAATAATTGTTTTAATAATAGTGATTGTTGAGTATTTATTCGAAATTGTATTTGATTTGGGAGATATATAGAAAGTTGCGCGGGTGTCATTTTTTTTTATGTTTTAAAAAATTATGTTTTAAATTTGGTAATTAAAATTTGGGGGAAGCAGCAGATTTCCCCTTGCATTTTTCAGCAGCTCCCCTTATAATGGCCCTTGTGCTTTATACTTTTTACTTTTTTTTCTTAAAAACTTCCCAAAACTGAATGAAAAAAAACCTATATCTTTTCGCAAAATTTGAAAAAAAACCTAAAAAAAAAACTGATCATACATTTTTCCCTAAGTGTTTGGTAAAGGGCCCCGGCGGGCCACCCCCAAGACCCAGCAAGTGAGGTTGCAGGGGCCCCCCCCTTCCCCTGCCTTTTCGGCCCCAACTCCTTAATAGGCGGCCCCAAACCGAAGATGAGGGTGCACAAATCAAGTGCAATAAAACCCAAGGACAAACAAAACTGCCCCAAATACACGAGTCGGGCGGCCCAAAGTCGTAACGGAATGGGGGGGTACAAAAAGGAGACAAGGGATAAACGGATTTCAAGCTAAAGGTCAGGTAACACCCGGGAGATGCAGTACGATACAGGAGGCGAAGAAAAGCAGAAGAAAACAAAGGTCAGGTAAAAATAAAGGCAGCGCAAAAAAAAGGGTATAAGGGGGCAAAAACTTAGAGGGAATGAGGGGAAAGGGAAATTGGGCTATAAAAGGGAAGGGGAGGAAAAGAGCAAGGTGATTGGGGAAGAAACACAAAAACTAAAGGAAACAAGGCTGTTAATCGGAGGAACACTGGGTTAAAATGAAAGAGTGCTGAAAAGGGTTCTGGCAGGGCGTTGGCCAGGAATCAATTACCCACAGGGGAAAAAAGGGGCCCGTTACATATGAAAGAAAAGGTATTCGTTAAAAAACCATGGTTTGCATCGTACCCGGGGTTTGGCCGGCGACCCGAAACCCAAAAACAGGGGGGTGCCCGGCCAATCATGACAGTACCCCCCTCCTCTAAAGGGGGGCCCCCGGACCCTCAACAGACCCCCTTTGGTTTGGAGAGTGTATTGGGGAATTTTTCCCTTTATAAATCAGGGGATGTTTTTGCCCATGGGACTCGGGGCGGACATATTTTTGGTCTGGTCGGCGTTTTTTACCCGGTTTTTTTTGATTTTTAGTTGGGCGTTAGAGGTCTTATGACTCCTAGCCCTGACTGTGCAACAGTCGTATTTAACGGTGGAACTCTAACTTAGTTTCACCCACCTGCACGGCAGAATACCTGAGGTGGAAATCATCTTCACAGAAAAGGGGGAAAGTTCAGAAGATGTCAGAATTGGTGAGTCGGCAAACGAAGCACTGGTTTGAAATCAAGGTGGCAATGCTTTACCGCGAGAAGGAATGATTTACAGGTTCCTCTAATATATATATTGCAAAGATTCTCGTTCCGGGACAGGACAAGTTGAGGCTTTGCCCAGGAATGAGGGTCTATAGACAATCATCGACCAGTGCGGGAGACGCGTTATCCGCACCGTACCTCCATACTAACGAATCATTGAATTCAGAAATGTTACATTTGAAATATCATGAGCATTAATCACCTGCAACCACAGCGGGATGGCACACATAGAATGAGAAAACACTTTGAGTCACCCCATCATTGATTCATCAGTGGGTCTTCACGTCGAACTACAGGATTATTGGATGGGAGCCAGGGCAACCCAAGAATAAACCTTCGCAGCGTGTTTTCCAGATGACAATCAACGAAAGCTTTTCTGTATGCGAACTCAACATTAGCAAAGTGACTCAGCAGTAAAAATTTTATTTTTGCCCAGTTAGGAGTTCGAATCTTACACTGAAACCCAAAAGGGAGAACATTAAAGGAAACAGTTCCAAACCCAAGGCTTTAGAAAAACCATACTGGCATTCAATGGCCGTCCGCACACCAGAATCATCATGGCTGACAGAAGGGTTCTTGGAACTAGAACAAGGTTAGGGTCTACAAAAAACTTGTTATTTTCATTAGGAGGTACCTGTACCTCCGAGTTACCTTCTCTTGAAATCGCTTCGACGTTTGATATTACTTGGAGGTGTACATGGGTTAATCGGACAGTCTCTCAGGAAATGTCGGTTTCCACAATAGGAGGCACAAAGGTTCTCCACGGTTGTCTCTCCTGGTGAGCAGATGTGAAACCAACCACCATTGGGTTCTTCGCCAAGAAATTAATGAGGGGTAGTGTGATGAAGGTGGTTAAGAGGAGATTTTTTTAAAGAAGGTAGAAGGAGGTTGTACGGGGAAGTCTGCCTGAGCTGAACAGGTCGACTCCCTTTCTTTTTCCTACGTAACTCATCTTTAATTTTCTGTCGATAGAACAAAGCCAGAAGTCATAAAGTCACTCAGCGTGCTTGGGAGTTGGGTTGTGAGACCATAGCATCTTTTACCTATCAGGGACAGTCTCTAGTCTGAAAAGGGTCTTCAGAGGTTCGGTTGACCACACAGTCATCATTGCACCATTGGCGGACTTCAGAACAGTCATCTTCGGCTCTGTGCGGTTTTTTTTGGCTTGTGAAATAGTAGCAAATGGGCTGGCCATGCCACACGGTTGGGGTTATTCATAAAAACCTACCTACAGCTAAAAAAAATCGGTCCACTGGATTCCACTCAGGGGGCGTCAGAGGGTATAGCTAATGAATCACTGAGCGTGGGCCTTGGGGAGAGGAGGAGATCAACAACAACTTCACTCTTTCCGCCTCAGTTCGGAAAAATAGTAGAGCGAAAAATAAACTAAGATTCCTGAAAGTTCGGAACTGTTCAGGATTTCCGTCGCAAAGCGATAGGTAAAAGCATCTTAGACTTTTGCCGGCGTTAGGCTCACAACCCAGGGTGCAGGTAGGGCCACAGAGGGGCAGGAAAAGTCGTGGGGTACTGGGTTATTTTATGGCATCCTGATGATGCTGGGAGATTGATTAAATAAGCCCTGCAGCAACTTAAGCTCTTGTTGCAATCGTGCAATAGCGAATTAGGGTGACTTGAAGGTGGGTACTCATATTGAATCGTGGAGAGTTGACTTGGGTATGGGCCTTGATTATAATGTACAAGGGACCAGTCAGGGGGAGGACACACACCAAGACACAGACAAGTGAGGCCCTGGACACTGGTTCCAGCCCATGTCCTCTGCCTTTTGGGGAACCGACTCCACTTATTTAGGCCGGGCGCCAACAGAAGACTGCATGGCTGCCTACATAAGGTGACAATACAGACAAGGGCACTCAAAAACACATAAAGACAAAAAAACGTAGTCAGGCGGGTCCAAAGTCAGTAACTGGAATGGCAGGAAGTACAAAAACGTGATGACAAGGGGCTAAACGGAGTTCAAGTAAAGGTTCATGGTTAACAGCCGGGCAGATTCGCAGTACAGATTACAGGAGGCAGAAGAATGGACAGAAGAAAAGCCAAAGGTCAGGTAACAATAAAGAGCAGCAGGCAAAAACGGGCATAGTACAGGGAGCAAAAACCTATAGCAGGCAATGAGGGAAGGAAGTAGTGGCTATAAATAGGGAAGGGGAGGAAAAAGAGCAGAGGTGATTGGTGGAAGAAACACAAAACTAGATAGGGAAACAAGGCTGTCAATCAAGGAGGAACACTGGTTAAACTGAAAGGTCTGAAGGATTCCTGGCCACGGGCGTTGGCCAGGAATCAATTACCTACAGGGAAAGAAGGACCAGTTCACACTAGTGAATAAGAATACAAGGTATTACGTTAAAAACCATGGTTTGCATCGTACCGGCCGTGGCCGGCAACCAGAACCAAAAGCAGGGGGCATGCCAGGCACAATCATGACAGTGTGTTTGTAGAGCGTACTACCAATCTAATCTACCAATATAAGGAATCAACACAGGTAGAATAATCATACAATTGTGACATAAGCACCGTTGGTGCTATATTGGTGCTGTAGGCCTTCATAGAATTAGGCCTGGTTAACATCTGCATTGGCAGAACTGTACACGGACCCATTTACTGACGGAGGCTAACGGCTGTGCTATTTTTTCTGTTAAGTTCCAACAGAACTTGCGATGGAGATTCTGAATGAAACCTCCTATACAAGTGTGAACCTAGCCTTAGAAAGGTAATCCAGCTGAGCAACTTGTTTCTCAATGTTTATATTGTATAAAAATGCCAAGACCAAGAACTGTTTTGATACATTTGCCCACTGTATCAGAGCTCTGGATACAATTGCCAAATTCTTAGGTGATCTGGGAAGTGTTACATGGAACAGCGCAAGTAATATAATGTTGTACCGTGTTAGCCATAGAAAGTAGTAGAAGAGTGAAGAAATCAGGCGATACCTTTTGAGGCTAACTGAGTATATATGGTGTGCTTTCAAGAGTACTAGCTCTCTTCTTCAGACATGATGCTATACAAGAAACTGAAAAATCACAGACTATTTATACACAAAAGACATGGACCTTCAAAGAATCTTGGAATATTTAAAAATAACAAAATGCAGTAAGTAGAGCAGTTATTTTTCAACAGGTCAAGAAATAAAACAATCTGGAAACTTGGGAGGCGTGGACAGGAGGGATCATAATATTGTCCCATCTCTTTGCCATCAGGTGTGATTTGTGAGCCTCACAGATCACACATAGTGTTACATGAAGCTCTGATGAATATTTAGTCCATTCTGCAGGGTTTGAAATTTTTGCACGGAACAGCGCAAGTGAAAGATCAGGCACAACATGAATAGTATTCATAGGACATTTGGTGAGACTCTTGGATATTTTTACCTGAAAATATACACACATGTATTTGAAAAATATTTATTTTTGCTGCTAGACCTTTTTAGCCTGTAGGGCCTTACAGCAAAAAACCTTGATATTCGTTTGGCAATGACATCAGCTGGAGGGTCCTCTTGCCAGCAAATTCTGAAGAGGCTGTGCAAATCCTACAAGTTAAGGCATATGAGGACATTTTCTTAGAGATTAATGGGAGGAAATGTACAGGATTTATACCACAAAAGCAAGAAGTGGTCAGTTCAGGTCACAATGGCATCCTATCCCTAGAGAAAATACAGGCTCTGAATGACAGAAATGTCTACTTCTGTTGAGCTTCAAAGGATTATGCTGTAAATCGCTTCAATGGGTTATTTACGGTACAGTTTAAAGACAATAATGGCTGCACATAGCTATATGTAATAATAATAATAATAATAATAATAATAATTCATTAATTTACATGAAGACATTTAATTCCAAGTCCTAAATATTGTCATCTTTAGCATACACATCTCTGCCATATACTTCCCTTGTTCCATTGTCATAAATACCAGACAGCATCTATTTGTATGCTGTCAGGCACTCATTTGGGTTGGGACAGAATCCCATACTTATCACATGCTGGTATATAGAACTATATGATAAGTAGTGTTGTGTGTCAGATTCGGGTCAATGTAAAATTCAACCCACATCCAATCACATTGTGGCACATTTTGTAAAGAAAATCTAACCTGACCCTACATTTGGTTAAGGATTGCGGTTAGGGCTTTAAACTGCCTTTTAAGGGTTAACTTGCCATTCTCCGATGCCCTTGGTCCCTCTTTGCTCTTGGTGCAGCCACATGTCAGGTCTGAAGTCAACTCATTACTTCAAAAACTGTATTTTTTCAGTCAGTGTCACTATTGTTAATGACACCATGCTTGGAGTCCTAACCTGGAGTAATGAGGTGAGATCAAACTGGAAGTTAGGCCGCATTAGTAGTGAGAAAAGACCCGGGGCGTTGGGGAATGGTATTTTAACTTTTAAAAACCATTAAAAAAACATATCCCTAAGACTACCTTAGGCCTAAGACCACCTTAGGGTTAGAGATAGTGTCAGGAAAAGGGTTAAGGATAGAGTTAGAGAAACAGTTCGTGTGTATGATGTCCTGAACCTGAAATTTTTTTTAAAGTTTTGGCCCTCTTTGAGAATAACTAGTGGAAAGCTCAAATGGCTATGGCTGTCCCTATGGCTGTCTTTCCCACAGCTTCTTAAAGAGGTTTTGCCACTTTGCAAATTCCGTTCTGAGGCCAGCTCATAGCTTTATACCATGGGTTGCAAAATGATCCATACCCATTCATATGCAAACTAAAAACATGAAAAGTGTGGTGTGCCTATGTATTTAACCCCCCTAAGTCAAGGAACACCTTTAGCTGCAATGACAGCTTTAAGTCCGTTAGGGATGTCTCTTCTAGCTTTGCACATCTAGAGGCTGGAATTTTTGCCCATTCTTCTTTACAAAATAGTTACATAGTTTGTAAGGCCAAAAAAGGCAGAAATCCAGACAGTTCAGCCTATTGTGCTACAGTGTTGATCCAGAGGAAGGCAAAAAACCCCATGAGGTAGAAGCCAATTGTCCTCATTTTAGGGAAAAAATTCCTTCCCGACTCCAATCTGGTAATCAGAATAAATCCCTGGATCAATGACCCTTCTCCAGAATCCTAGTCAGTATACATTGTTATATTATTATTCTCGAGAAATACATCCAGACCTTGTTGAACTCTGTTAGTGTTCCTCTAGCAGAGATTTCTACAGCCTCACTGCTCTGACAGTAAAGAATCCCTTTCTATGTTTATGTAAAAACGTTCTATCCTCTTGGCGTAAAGGATGCCCCCTTGTTCTGGATACAGTCCTGGCTATGAATAGATTTTGAGAGAGATCTCTATATTGACCTTTGATATAGTTATACATATTTGTTATGTTCCCCAAAGCCGTCTTTTCTCTAAACTAAATAACCCTAATCGTGCTAATATTTCTGGGTATTGCAGTCCACCCAGTCCTTTTATTATTTTTGTCGCCCGCCTTTGAACCTGTTCAACCTCTACAATGTCTTTCCTGTGAACTGGTGCTCAAAACTGTACACAATATTTCATGTGGAAAATGATATAATATAAGGAATATATTAAAGAGAATAGGGCCCAATACTGAGCCCTGTGGTACCCCACTAGTAAAAGAGATCCAACCTTAGTATCTACCGTTAATCACCACCCTTTGTTTTCTATCACTGCGCCATTTACTTACCCAATTGCAAACATTTTCCCCCAGTACAAGCATTCTCATTTCACTTACCAACCTTCTATGGGGCACAGTATCAAATGCTATAGAAAAATCAAGATATATAACATCCTATGCCTCACCCCGATCCAGTGTAAAAATAACCTCCTCATAAAAGCTAATGAGATTAGTTTGACAGCTTCGGGCTAAACAGTTTGGTTTGGGCCAAAAGTTTGTGGACAGCTTTTTTCAAGTCCTTTTCCCCCCAAAATTCTCAATGGGATCTACTGTAGGTCTTGATGTTTACTGGATCATTTTGACACATGAATATCCTTCGATTTAAACCTTTTTTTTTTAAAACTTTCCCTTTAAAATTTTTTGGGATCTAACATGTGTTTAGCTCCAGCCATCTTCTCAACTCTGACCAGCTGCCCAGTCCCTGCTGAAGCAAAGCATCCCACAGCATGATGCTGCCACCACCAGGTTTCCTGGTGGGGAGGGGGGTATTTTCAGGGTGAGTGCATTTTTTCCCCCCCTTTTTTTTTTTTGCAAAACATGGGGCTTTTTGGCTTTTTAGGTCAAAAAAGAAAAATTTGGTCTTATTTTATCAACCCACCTTCTTCTACATGCTTTTTTTGCCCCCCTACATAGTTTTTTTGCAAACGAAAATGGGACTTTTTATGGATTGTTTTAAAAAAGGCTTTCTTTTTACCTTTCTTCCTTAATTTTTTGGAGCACACAACTAAGGGGCATTGGCCCAGTTTTCCCCCCCCTGACTGTGAACCCTCCGCAGTTTCCTCCATAGTGACCTTTGCCCTTTCTAAACTGCTTTCCAAATTTAAGTGTCTCCTTGTTTTGGGCTGTCATTTTTCGGGGTGACACCTTTCCCTTGGTCGGTTTGGGCATTTTTGCCATACTTCTTCCTTTTTATTTTTTGAAGGGATTGAACAGTGCTTCAAAAATTTTTTAGAGCTTGGGCCCTTTTTTAAAAAACCAAACCCTGCAATACATTTTGGGCCCAAAAACCCTTTTTTCCCTGAGCTGGTTGGTTTTTTTCTTTGGTTTTCAAAATTTTTTGCTTGCTCACAAAATTTTCCCCTCTAACAAACCTCTGAGGCCTCCAGAAAACAGCTATACTTGTTCGGAGAATAAATTCTATACCATTACACTCTATTTACAAACTAGGTGACTTCTAAAGGAATTTGTAAGATCCATGGTAAAAACTGTTCTCATAATGTTGAATAACCCATCAGTTTTTTACGTTTAAAAAATTTCAGGGGGCTATGGAAAAATATTGTGGAAATTTTTCAGCAGACTCCTAAGATAGGACAGAATACAATTTAGTGACAATCAAAGAAAATAATAAATCGGGCAGCAAGATTTAGCATAGCTTACAAAGTCATTTGTTGGTATAATAGACAACGCAGTAGGCTAAATGGTGTTTTTTTTTGGGGGAAATTCATTTGGTCATATATGCAATCGTGTTGTATTTGAATGTGTTTCTTAAGTGGTTGATAATGAACATGTTGGTGTAATGTCTAACAGTCAAGAGGCTCTGCATGTGTACATAATAAATGTGCATGTGCCACCAATAATGGGAAGTTTTGAAAACCTAAAAATTTAAAATACAAAAAGGAAAGCAGATGAGTCACTGACAAAAAATTGTGGGCCTAAAAGTAGGGTTTTATGGTTTTGGCGCATTGCCCTTTTTGACGTTTTGTCAACAGTGCATTTGTACCCCATACAAAATCTAAAAATTTTGAAATTTTTTAATTTTTAGAAAAACCCTTTTAATTGAAATATGAACACTACATTTCTTAGACGTAAAATTTTCTATTATTGGTAGCACATGTACCTTTGATGTGTACACATGCCAAGCCTTCAAACTGAATCTCTCTTGTTTAGATAAGGAAGGTAATTGCCACATGGGGGGTTTTTAAATGGGGGTAAAATACACAGGGGGGGCTGCAGTGTGACCAATGGATGCATTGGATGTCGGCCATTGGTAAATGCATCAGAGGCCATACTATCAGCCACACCACCCCCATGCCTCACCCACCCAAATGTTTTCCCAAACCCACAGGGGGTTTTACACAGGTCCTTTTAAATGGGTTTTCTCACTACAAAATCAACTCAAAATGATGTATACAGAAAAAAAAAGCACTTTTGCAATTGGTTTCTTTTAAACCTAAATCACTTGTAAAGCAGATCGAGCTGATCGTAACATCTATGGGCTATTTCTCCACAGCGGGAACATGCCCCCTTTTCTGTTTTTGGCTCCCTAATATTTCATTCAGCCTTTTGGGTTACCCCGTCCCCCGCGCTGTAAAATTGGCGTCAGAAACTCGTATTTACTCCCTTCTGAGCTTTGGAAAAATGAAAGTGAAACTAAGTGGCCCAGCTTTCTCTGTTTGGCTCCCGGCTGAAAAATAAAGCTGTGTGAGCTTGCCCCAAAGCTCATCTCCCACTCGAAGGTGAAAGATCGGGGGAAAATTACTAAGTCGTAGTTGATAGATTCACTCTCTCCTCACAAATAACACAGCCTTATACAGTCTCTCCCCCCACTTCCTTCCTGATAACAAAGGGTTTCAGATTTCATTCCCCCACATTTGTTTTATCAGTTTAGGCTGTAGAAGACTGCTTTACACAATGCAGGGGGGTTTTTTGAATTTCCCAAAAAGCCCGGGGAGCCTGGAGAGACAGGTCTGGGAGCCATTTAGAACCAAAGCAGGAAGGGCTGGGAGAACTGTGAAAACATCCTTTCTTCCCACTGCAAAAAACACAATGAAATGTCACAATTCTTCCATGAGGGAAGACACGGGCCCCCTGGGAGGAGAACACGCCTACTGGAGGAAAGGGGACTCGCCCTGGAATTTTAAAATTTTTTTGAAAAAGTACAATAGCTCAAGGGGCCCGCGAAAGCAATCTAATGATAAAACCCCTTTAAGGGTTTTTTTGGAAGCAGCTTTTAAGGGCCCAAAACCAGGATTCCAAAATTTAGGATACAATTAAGGAAAGAAAATTTGAAATTTACTTTTTTTTCAAATTCCCCCATTTCATTTCCCCAAAAAATGTTTTTAAAAAAAACCCGAAAAGGTGGGGAAATCCATCCTTAAGACCAGTGACTACTTACATATAAAACCTTTTAAAAGGTCACCACTTTTAAGTAGCCAAAAAATTCATGGGAAAAGGGGAAAAAATTCATTTAAAAAGACCCCCCACTAAAACAAAATAAAACCCCTTTTTTTTCCCCCATGACCCCTTTCTCTTAAATTTTTTAATAAGGGGTTTAAATGGTTATACGTTTTTGGTATATGGGAAATCCTTTTAAATTTTTTTAAAAAAACTTTTCTTTTTAAAAAAAGGGAGATGAGGTCCTTAAAATCAACAGAGGGTAATACCCAAAATTTAAAAATTTATAGTCTTTTATTTAAGGGCCAAAAGCAAGAAAAAAAATTTTTTTTCAGTATTTTTGGGTTTCCCCCACCCCCAAAAAAAAATAAATTTTTTTTCCCCCCCCAAAACCAATTTTGTCCCCTTAACACCCAAAAACCCCCTTTTATAAATTTTCCCCCAATGAAAAAAAGAAAATTCCAACAAACCCCCTTTCAAAAAGAGCTTTTGTTTCCCAAAAAATGGAAACAAAGGGGAAAAAAAGGCAAAAAAACCAAAGCCTTAAAAAGTCAAAAATTTCCCAAGTTTTAAAAAGGGGCCACTGCAACCAAAAATACCAAGCAAACCCTGTATTTTGTCAGTGGGGACTTTGGGCCCCTTTTTGCATTTTTACTACAGCCATACATAGAAAGGAGGTTTTAAAAACTACAAAGGGTTTGCTTTCCCAAAAAGTAGGTTCCCGATAAAAAAGGGAAACTTTTTTCCCCAAAACCTTTTTCCTTTTGATTTACCTTTTTCCCGAAAAAAGAAAGATTTTAAAATTTTTCTAATTAAAACAACCCAGTTTTCTCTGGTTAAAGTCCTTTAAACCTTTTAATTCTTGATAAGGGAAAAAAGGGGCAGGGGAAATGTTAAGAAGGAAAGAGGCCCCTTTTTTTTTTTTTTCCCCCCCCCCCCCGGTTTTTTTAACAAGATAACTTTTTTTTTCAATAACAAATTTTTTTTTAAACAGAGTACTTGTACTTTTTTTACTGAAGAATTTTTGATCTCCTTCACTTTTGTCTTTGGGAATGTCCATCAAATTTTCAAATGCTAAAATATGCTAATCACTGCTATAAACCAACAACACTTTATGTGACTAAGTGGGGTGAAAAGATTCTTGTGGAAATCAGTGAAAAAAGCATTGGGGAAAAACCCTTCGATATTTTTAAAAAAATTCCATCCAAATTTCAACCAAGGCTTTGTGCCGTTCAAGCTTTTAAAAAACCAGACACACCCCCCTACTAAAATACGGGGGGGGGGGGGGTTTTTCCTGGAAAAAAGTGAAGGGGATTGGGGGTGTCTGCAGAGGGCTTTTTGCAGGGGGAACTGAGTGGGTAGTGGTTTTTTTAAATTTTTAACCCCCCCCCTCCCCTCCCAACCCCCCTCAATCTAAAAATTTTACAGCCAAATAAAGGATAAGCCCAAAAAACCCTTTAGGTTTTTTTTATAAAGGGGGCTATTAACATAAATCAAACATTTGCTTGGTTTGGGCCCATTCCCTAAATGGTTTTTTTCAATGTTAACCTAAATTGGGGTTTAATATTTGGGCCTGGGAGCAGTTACATTTGGCATGAAAAATTTCCCTTCATGTTCAATTTAACAGCCAAAACCAAGGGGTTTTATGGAAAAAAAAATTTTTACCAGGGAAAGAAGCTTCCCCCGGTGTCCTTTATCCCCTTTTATTTAAATAATGAACACCATTAAGAATATAACATTTCCTGCCTTTTTCATATTAAAAATATGATCCCATCTTGGGTTTTTGGGCACATTTTTTAGTTGCAAAGGGGGGGGGGGAAAAATTGGGGTTTTGGGTGTACCATGTTTAAAATTTAATAATTTGTTTTTCCTTTTTTCAAATTTTTTCTTCTTAAATAAATCCATTTAAGGGGGCCAAAATGGAGAAGGGAAAGTTTTTGGCAAAAATTTTGGATTGGGACAACCCAGGGAAAAAAGTCAATTTTTTTGGGTTTTTCCCCCTTTAATTACTTAATACCCTTGGGAAAGGGGGCAGGTTTTGCACACAGACTTGCTATTAAAACAATGGGGCAAAAGGGGAAAAATTTTTAGTACCCATTTGGGGCTTTGTGTAAGGAATGGTTTCCCCTAAGGTCTGGACCCATCATTTTTTATCAGTGGGCAATTTACATTTTTCAGGGGTTGTGTCCACAAACAAACCCCAATTAAAGGCAACAGGGGGGTTTAAAAATTGTTTTTGGGGAATCACTCTAAAGGGGGCCCCGTTCACCGGGGGAAATTTCTTATTTTTGGGGGCTGATTGAAGCCGGTAAATTTTTCGCCAGCCGAAAAAAACGCTGCAATTTCGGCTAATTTTTAAATTTTCCCAGTTAAAAACTGTAATCCACAGTTTCTCAAAAGGGAAATAAGGATTCCATCTCTTCCCTCCCCGCTTTTTGGGGAATACGCCCGAAGGGGGGAGAAAGGGACATGGGACATTAAATTTTTGGTGTGTACCGGCCTCCCTGAAAAAATGAATGTCTTTTGGGGGCCGGGGGAGCTGTTTTGGGCCCCCGCCGCCCATTGGGGCCCGCCCCGAGGGACGGCTGCCGGGGTTAAAATTTCGGGGTAAATAAACCTTTGGGAAAATTGCCGAAGACTAAGTAACATCATGTTTTTTTTGGGTGTACAATATTTTAAAGGGCCCGGCCGGGGAAAAAATTATCCATTGGAAATTTAAAAATTTGGGGCAAAAAAAATGTGGGCCTTTACAGGTGCCAAATTCCCCGCTTTAAAAATTTTTAAACTTTTTCTTTTTTGGGGCAAATTTTAAATGAAAACAAAAATCCAAAAAAAATTAATTTAAAAAAGAATAAAATGTTTTTCCCTTTTGTGTTTTTTGGACTTTTAAAATTTACTTTTTTTATTCCCCAAAAAAAATTTTTTTTGAAGGGGATTAAAACCCCAAAAAATTTTCTTTTTTACTTTTTTTTGTTAAAAAATAAAAAAAAAAAATTTTCTAAATTAAAAAACCCCCATTACTTTTTAAAAGGGAACCTTTCACAAAAGGGTTTGTAAAACCCCCAAGCACACCACAAATTGCGTGGAAGCCCCTTTAAATTTGGGGCTGTTCCTTTTTTTTATTAAAAAATTTAAAAACCCAATTTACAATTTCTCAAAAAAAATCAAAAAGGGCAAAAGTGGGGAAAAGGGAGGAAACGAAAACAAAGAAAAAAACCCCCTTTATTTTGGTTGGGGTTGCCCTTTTTTGGGGCAACACACAAATTTCTATGACATGTGGGTCATATGATCTTGGGAAAAACCGGGTCATTCTTTGGGGGGTTTTAAAAATTTATTTATACTTCTCCCTTTTCTTTCCCGAGAAAAAAGTTCTTTAACGGTTTTTGGGGCCAAAATTTAAAAAGGCATGATTGCATCTTTAAAATAACAGTGCCATACCTGTCCACAGGTTGTTTTGGGAGTTTTTTGCAGTTAGTTTTCCCCTTTTACTTTAGGGAAAATGTAATAACCCAAAACAATACCCAAAACCGGGGCCCCTTGGGTCTTTTTTTTTCTGGAAAAAAAACCGCCATGTTGTTCTAAAAACCTGGGGTTTCAAACCTTTTTAAATGCTGGGGATTTTAACATCCTCTTCGGGCAAAACTTTTTTCTTAGGGGCCCCTAAATAAATTTGTGTTCATTGCTTCATTTGGGGGGAATTTTTTTGTTTTTCCTTTCCTTTAGGGCCAAAACAGTATGAGTTGTTACCCAGGTTTTTTTGGGAGCACATGTTTACTCCATTTAGAAAAAAGGAGCAGTGATTTAAAATCCTTTTTAAATCAATTTTGGAACTTTCCCCCCAACCCCGACGAAAGGGAACAACCAAGTCTGCTTAGCTGTACTTTTTTAAAGGGGGTTTTCCAACCCCCAATCCCTAAACATTCTTACTTGGCTGCTGAAGCCGGCTGTGCTTCTAACCTGCAGCCTTTTTGGGTCACGAGCGGGGAAAATAACAGTTTGTTACTTTTCTTTCATGTGGCGCTCAATTAAAAAAAGGCCCAAGGGGGGCAACTGGGAAAAGGAGAGGAGCACTTTAAAGGCACATTACCCAGTAAAAGTGACTGCGCCAGAGAATTTTTCAGTGCACGGGATACAAGGGGGGATTCCAACCGAAGGGTTTTTGGGCAATTTAGCAGCCGTTTATGGTTTCCCTAGTCCTTGTAAACCCTTTGCTTTGGGGTTCTATTACTTATTTTGGACATACAAAGCTTTTTCACTAAGTTTTGTAAATACTTTAAAAAAAAACAAAACCAAAAAAAATTTCCCCTTTCACCCCACTTTTAAAAGGACAAACAACTTTGCAAACTAGGAAAAGATCTAGCAGAATGGGGATCATAGTCCCCGGGGGGGTTTAGAACCATAAAAATGAATTTTTGTTCAAATAACTATTCATCCAATTTATTTTTCAATTTTGGTTTTCCCGTTTTATTTGATTATGTAAAACTTCCCCACCCGGCCCCTTTAAAAAAGGGTTCCCCCAATGCTTAATTAAAGGGGGGTTGGGACCCCCCTTTTGGGGCCTTCAGATCGGGCCCCAATTCTTTGGGGGCAAATTTTTCCACAAGGTGGGTTGGCCAAAAATGGCTCAATTTTTGGGGACCCCAAAAGGGGGGCCCCAAAGAGTTTCCAAGAAAAAATTAAAAAATTCCCCAAAAACCATTACACCAAAAACCCCGGCCCCCCGCCTTAAAAACCCGGCTTGGGGAAAACCAGGATTAACCAATCTTTTTAAAAAGTTTGGCCGGGGGGCCCAAAAAAAAACCCCCAATACCAACCCGGGGGAATGTTTTCGCCCCAGCAGCCCCCAAAACGAGTTCCCCCAACCATCAACCATTTTAAAAAATTTTCCGAAATTTCCTTTTTTCCCCAAAAGTCCAAAAATTACGATTGGGAAATTTTTTCCCAAATTTAAAAGGGGACCTCAGGTTTTTCCCGTTTTTTGGGAAACCCCTGTGGGTTTTGGTTTAGGGGAACATAAAATGGGAGCGGGTTTTTTTGGGCCCCTTTTTTGGTGACCCATTGCCCCAACCCTAGGGAGCTTACATTCCCCAAACCCAATTTTAAAACGCCTTTGGGGAAATTCAAAAATTTTAGGGCACTTATGGGTTTGGGGCCTTTTTTTATCAACTCCCAGACCAAAACTGCCCCCAATTTGGGCTGGCCTATTGGACCTCATGCGGTCAACAAAAAAGTGAATTTCCCCTCCCAAAATTTGGGAAAGGGGGGGAACAATGTATGTTTTTATTTTTTTATTTCCTTTTTTCCAATTTTTTTGTTGGAAACCCCCAAGAAATTGGTTTTGCGGGGAAATTCCCAATTTTTGGAAAAACGCCCGTTTCTAAAAAACACAGAAAACCCCCTTTCCCGGCACCAACAACCCGGGCCCCAACCTTTTAAAAGGGACCAAAACACCTTTTTTTCCCCCATACGATGCTCGGGTTTTTAACTGCAGGAGATTGGGCTTGACCAAATTTTAAAATGCCTAAATGCACTTTATTGCCCCAGTGATTTACTGATTAAAAATTAAAAAGGGTTTAAAGAGGGATTGGACAGGTGTACCCAAAAAAGTGGCCGGGGATGTTATGCCCTATTTATAGATAAGACGGGCCCTTAATCGTGGGCTAAACCCTATTTTGTTTCAGAATCATCCGACTCATGTTTCCCAAAAAAACCCCTATGGTCCCAATTTTATAATATGTTACAAAAGTTTTCTTCCCCAGTATACAATGAGCTACCATGGAATTTTGGGATTTGGGGTATGAAAAACCAAAAGTAACTACAGTAAAACCTTTTTAAAGGGACATTTTTCTAAAATTTAAAAAAAACACAAGGTTAATTTTTTTGGGGGTTTTCCCTTTCCCTTTTTTTTTCCCCCATAATTGCGTCACCGGGGAAAAAAAGGGGACAAAGGCTTGATAACAATATTTTTTTACTTTTTTTACTTTTTTTTCAATTCAAAAGGATTTTTTTTTAGTTTTCCCTAAATGGGCATTAACATGGCCCAAAGAAGAAATTGACGTCATAAAGCAAATGTAAAGATCAAAAATTGCATAACATAAGGGGGTTTACCACTATGGTTAAAAATAATTAAACCCACCAAAAGAAAAACCCGGGCTATTAAAATACCCACCCAAGCCCCCCCAATAGCAATTGGCAACCAACCAAAAGCCCCCTCCACCCAAATATTAAAGAAAAAAAACTTTTTTAAACAATAACCCCCCCCTAAAACCCCCCCGAAAAAATTGACCCCCCTGGCTCAAAAAATCTAAACGGGACCCCTCCAACCCCCAAAAAAAAAAATATATTAACTTTTAAATTTGGGGAAAAAACCCCTGGAACATCCCAAAAACAAATACCAACCTTTAAAAAACATAAATTTAAATTAATGGTCCCCAAATTTTTCCCAACCCCCCTTAAAAGAATATAACCAAAAACGTTACCGTTTTTTTACCCCTCCCCCGCCGTTTCGCCCTTGCGCTTTCGTCCGGGGGTTAAAACCCCCCCCCTGGGAAGAACCCGGGAATATTGCCAACCCAATTGTCCAAACCCACCCCCCTTATAGTCAACTTAAACCCCCCGTAGATGAACTAAAGAATACTGACTGCCCTCGGGACCAAAAAAACCTTGTTTTGGCAAAAATTTGAATTTTAAAAGCCACAATTTTTGGAAGCACCTGACAAGGGAAAAATGCCGATGGGCGGCCCTCCCGGGAGGTTCATTTCTCGGGGCGCAACCTTTCCCCCGGGGGGCCCCCGGGGGGGGCCCCTTAAACCCCCAAGCGTAAACCCTATGAAAAAAAGGAAACCGGAGGGGGATGTTCCAAACCCCGCATGCCCCGAAACCAACGGCCCCTGCTCAAATAACATCCCACCAAACAGGGCGCCGTAACAGAGCATCTAAAATGGGAAGCCGGTTGTCTTTAGAAAAAAAAATTGGGACTTTCAACAAAAAAAAGAGTGGGGGTTTATTTAGTAAAAAGGGGTGAAAAACAAAGGGGAGGAAAAAAAGGTTTCAATAAGATTTTACAATATTTGTTTAAGAAATAGTGAAAAAGTGAAAAAGTGACATGCACGTGAAAAAAAGGGGATTTTATTTAAAACATTTAAAATAAAACATGGTAAAATATAAAACTTCCATATTATAAAATCTACATATTAAAATACCCCAAATTTTCATATATAGTATATCGGTTAAAGTGCATATCATAGTGTATAAAAAAATATAAGATAAGTGCAGTGCTAATCAATATAGATATATAATATATCAGTTAAAGTGCATATCATGATGTATATGTAAATACAGTATATGATCAATTCCGTGCTGGTTAATAAAAATATGTGTGTGTTACCTACACATAACATGGATAAATAGAAAACATGTCAATAAAAAACACCTACATGTAAATGTGACAATAGATGACTATTATTTATGAAAATATAAAAAATTATGTATGTAAAAATTATTATATGGAGAATGTATACACGCATTACGCATGTTAATCCATAAATTAGGAAAAATAGAAAAAAGAAAAAGGAAAAAGTGCGAGTGCTGTCCATCCACATTCACATATGGTTGTTACGTTGAAAGAAAACCAGGTACAGGAGCAAATGGCGTGAGTGATGAAACTGAAATAAAAATACACAATTAATATATGCACAAATCAGTTTTTAAAATACACTTAAAAACCAAACCAAGGCAGAGATATTACAAAGCACAATAAAAAGAATCAAATTACAGAAATGGAGCAAAGTTAAGTTTGTTTCATTTAAACCCCTAGGGTGGACAGTATTCAATGTAAAGATCCACCTTACCTCACGTTGGGCTAGAATGTTTTTCCAATTGCCGCCTCTTGAATAAAAAAGAACCCGATCGATTCCCCTAAAACGCAGACCAGTGGCATCACAATTATGCTCCTCTTTAAAGTGTCTAGGGATCGGATGTAATGAGTCAATGTCAACAGAGGTATCCGCGGCTTCAATGCCTAAAACGTGTTCACGAATGCGTCTTCGAAATTGCCATACCAACATACATGAGTCCACATGGGCAGATAGCACATAATTACACCTTCTGTAGCACAAGATATGGTATGTTGTAATTTTGAAATTCTTATCATTGGAAGAGTTCCAAAATGTGTCTGTCGTATCCATATTGTTACATGCTTTTGCATTGCCACAAAGGGTGACATCCCCACTTTCTACCCTTTGATCCAAACGCATTTTCAGGGCGGACTCCAGGATAATAGCTTCTAACTAGCATGTCCTTCAAATTTCGGGATCTTCTGTATGTAATAGTTGGATTTTTTGGTAAGTATTGTTGTAGGGCATCATCAATCTTCAAAATATCCCAGTATTTACTTAAGATTTTGTACATGGCATGATGTCGAGAATGAAAAGGGGTGATAAATCTAACCCTTTCATCACTCTGTTTATTTTTGGAATTCCTGAATAGGTCATTACGTCTTGTATCTTTAGCTCTAATATATGCATCTTCAATAACCTTTTTCGGGTAACCCCTTTCTTTGAATCTTTGTTTTAATTCAATTGATCTTGATTCAAAGAAACTATCCAAAGAACAGATTCTTCTTATTCTTAGGAATTGGCCGACAGGTATACTATTAATCAATCGTTTGGGGTGAGCTGAAGATGCATGTAACAATGTATTGGTAGCTGTAGGTTTTCTGTATAGATCTGAACGTACAAAACCATTTGTATCGACATCAAAGGAAATATACAAGAAATCCATATGATCTCTGCCTTCTTTATAAGTAAACTTCAAGTTATAGGGATTTTGATTGATGGTACCCATGAATGTCTTCAGTTCATCTGATGTCCCCTGCACCTTTTTTTCCTCACTCTTGTTTTTCACTCTTTTACTCACTCAACACTCAAGTTATGTGTGTGTCCCAATCTATTTTCTAATAGCAAGCCGCTTACATTTAGATGCTCTGTTACGGACGTCCTGCTACGTGGGATGTTCTTTTTCGCATGCGCGTTGGTTTCACGCATGCGCGGATTGAACATCTCCTCCGGAATCCATTTTACACTAGGGCATACAGTTTTGTCTTTATGCACGTGCGCGGGGAAGTTGCACACGCGCACTGATACCTGCAGGACGCCGCTCCATCTTGTCTAGTTTTGATCAGTGCATCCTACAACATGTGGCGATTTGCATCCTTTATATTGCCAAACAAGGTATATTGGTACAGAGGGCAGTCAGTCATTCTTTAGTTCATCTCATTGGGTCAGTTGACTATCAGGAGGCGTGGGTTTGACAATGGTTATTCACTTAAATACCATGTCTCCCACTTGGGAGTTTAACCCCCGGACGAAGCGCACGGCGAAACGCGCGTTGGGGCGCGGGCCTCCATTACCTCATCTACACACTGTGAAGTTATTGGTCATTTCCTCCTGTTAAGGTCGGGTATACATTTGTATCCATATCTACTTAAACCTTATGTATTCACTATAGTGTAATGTACACTCACCGGCCACTTTATTAGGTACACCTGTCCAACTGCTCGCTAACACTTAATTTCTAATCAGCCAATCACATGGCGGCAACTCAGTGCATTTAGGCATGTAGACATGGTCAAGACAATCTCCTGCAGTTCAAACCGAGCATCAGTATGGGGAAGAAAGGTGATTTGAGTGCCTTTGAACGTGGCATGGTTGTTGGTGCCAGAAGGGCTGGTCTGAATATTTCAGAAACTGCTGATCTCCTGGGATTTTCACGCACAACATCTCTAGGGTTTACAGAGAATGGTCCGAAAAAGAAAAAACATCCAGTGAGCGGCAGTCCTGGTGGCGGAAATGCCTTGTGATGCAGAGGTCAAAAGAGAATGGCAGACTGGTTCGAGCTGATAGAAAGGCAACAGTGACTCAAATAGCCACCCGTTACAACCAAGGTAGGCAGAAGAGCATCTCTGAACGCACAGTACGGCGAACTTTGAGGCAGATGGGCTACAGCAGCAGAAGACCCACCGGTGCCACTCCTTTCAGCTAAGAACAGAAACTGAGGCTCCAATTTGCCCAAGCTCATCGAAATTGGACAGTAGAAGATTGGAAAAACATTGCCTGGTCTGATGAGTCCTCGATTTCTGCTGCGATATCGGATGGTAGGGTCAGAATTTGGCGTCAACAACATGAAAGCATGGATCCATCCTGCCTTGTATCAACGGTTCAGGCTGGTGGTGGTGGTGTCATGGTGTGGGGAATATTTTCTTGGCACTCTTTGGGCCCCTTGGTACCAATTGAGCATCGTTGCAACACCTTGTGGAATCTATGCCAAGAAGAATTGAGGCAGTTCTGAAGGCAAAAGGGGGTCCAACCCGTTACTAGCATGGTGTACCTAATAAAGTGGCCGGTGAATGTATAATTGTATTGTATAACCAGGGGTCATTTATCCCTACCTTTGACAGTATATATATATATATTTTGATGTAGTATAGGAGGTCTCGCATTTTGTGTAGTTCCACTGTCATTTTTTTACTTGGTTTTTATGTTTTTTGATATGTTTAATAAAGCTATTCTATTTCAATATTATCATTTGATATGACCGTCTTTTGTGATAGGTGTACAAATAGTAAGTAATGACAAGAAATGTAAAGGCGTGGTCCGTACTAGAGGGACCAAAGGCAGCGGGTGAACCCAATTTTTACTTATTTTCAATAATAACTGTACTTATAAACTTTATCAGCATGCTATGTGGCAAATAAACAGAGCATTATACAAACCTGGTAGTACGTCAGTTCATAAGTCTAGGTCTACATTGATTCTAGTGGGCCACTACTTCCTCCAATATGCACCATATCAGTTTACTCACCATATACCCTTTTTCATAGAAATGCCTCACTACTATAGTCTCTCCAAATTTATTTTCTCTATCATCCTGTACTACTACTTTGTACCTTAGTTTTGAATGTATGTATGGCAGATTTATGTTCGTTAATAGACATATCATGGGTCCACTTGTCTGTCCTACATAAGTTTTCCCACAGAGACATTTCAACATATAAATTATATTTCAACTGTTACAACTATGGAACCCCTGAATTCTTATCTCAGTCCCTTGTGTGGGATGCAAGATTTTGGGACCTTTAATGATAGCAGTATAGTTCTGACAAGACAAAACCCAGGAATGTCCCCTTATGTTGTGTGCCCAGTCTCTCCTGACGTGTTTTTGTAGGTGATTTTATGTCTGATCTCACTAACATATCTTCTATTGATTTCCCCATTAAAATACACATCTTGGTTTTTCTTTAAACAAATGCCCATATTTTGGTTCACTTTGCAAAATTAGCTAATGTTGATCTATCACCTTTTTATTATTACTGAATGCTTATCGTATGTAGTGAATCTTTCTTCTGCTTTCTACCTCTTTGATGAATTGCTCCCTAGTTTTAGTTACGACTTTATTCCCTATTTTAATTAGGGTCTCTTTGTTGTAGCCCGGTTCTGAAAACTTTTTTACTAATTTCAGCATCTGCTCCTGAGATCAGAGCAGATGTGTCTTTCCCTAATGCATTGACCTTTAGGTATACTGTAAAATACTTGGGGGGCATAATAGCTGGTCCTGTGTAGCACATTATTCCAATCTGTTGGTTTAGAGACCAAGGTAGTGCTGAATTGTGTCATAGTCGCAATCTTTTGAACCTCTTCATCCAAAGACTGGATGTTATTCTGATCTTTTGTTGTTGAAAATGAGATTAAGGGGTGACATTGGTTTATCTAGTCAAAGAATTGCATGAGCTCTGCTTCTGTTCTTCACCAAAGACGAATACGTCATTGACGTATCTTTGTCAAGTTATAATATTACTGGCGTAGAGAGAGCTATGGATAAATGTATCCTTGAAGTTTCACATGTACAAATTGGCTACACTTGGTGCCACAGGGGACCCAATTAAGGAACCCTGTTGCTGCAAATAGTAGGATTCCCCAAATCTAAAATAATTATTTTTTAATACCAATTCCAGTAAAGACATAAGGAATGCAATATGTGAATTTGATAGTGACACATCAAGTGACAGCTCATCCCGCACTGCTCTATAGCCCTCTTCATATAGAATGTTTGTATATAGGCTTTTCACATCAATTGGTGCATTATGAAACCAAAAATAAAGCAAAGAAGCCAGGACTGGAATACTACATCAGGCAAGAATGGGACAACATCCCTCCCCCAAAACTCTAGCAGTGGGTCTCCTCATTTCCCATGATTCCCAACTTAAAACAGACTGTTGTAAAAACAAAAGGGGATGCTACAAAATGGTAGACTTGGCACAGTACTAACTTCTTTGAGATGTGTTGCTGCCATCAATTTCTAAAGGATTTCATTTTTTCAAATGAAATGGAAGAATGTCTAAATTTTAACTTCTGATGTGTTAACCATGTTCTGTTGTGAATAAAACATGGCTCTATGAGATTTCCAAATCATTGCATTTTTTTTTTATATTTTACACAGCATCCCAACTTTTGGGGAATTGGAGTTGTACCTCAGATGGAAGACTTGGCTGCTTTTTTCCCAAAACAGTGCCAATCCTGTCCACAGGTTGTGTCTGATATTGCAGTTCAGCTCTATTGACTAGAATGCCACTATGCCACATCCTGTGGACAGGTATAGTTGTTTTGGGAAGAAAGCAGCCATTTGTGTTTCATCCTGTAAAAACCTTTTCAAAGACACACCATTTGTAAGTATGTGTCTAGCCTAATGTTCTGCACAGTCAGGATGCCATTCAAGTCAATATTTAATCTATTAACTTAGTAAAAATATGAAAGCAATATTAAGTGCCCACCAAAAGGCATAATATGTGTGCTATTCGGTTCTGCTTTGTAGAACAAAAGCTGTACATTGATTACAGATATGTGATGGCTTTAAAACATAGTGGTAATAATTTAATATGACAGTAACATGAAAAGACTTTCAAAATAAATAGACTGCTTTTCTCCAAGATGCATTTATTGTCATTAATTTGTCTTTTATCAGTTGCAGTATGACTACTTTATAAATAATACTAAAGACTTTGATGACTAATCTCTTACATTTCAAAGTCTGGAATAGTAAGAATGCCACATGGACAAGGCCCAATGCTGCAGGGGAGTTGATGCTTTTGAAATCACAATGAGGGAAAACTAGTACAAAGGAATTAGACACTAGTCGTCCTGTCTTGGAAAATAGGGAGGATTGGGACATACAGAGACAGTTAGGGACATTTAGGGACACGTTTCTCTAAAGGGGGCGATTGCCCGATTTTCCAGGAAGAGATGACTATGAATAAAATAAGGGTGTTTATTCCTTGCTATTATTTGGACAGTTGAAATCACCTGTATGAAAGAACGTCTAGAGAGAATGTCTGATCCACAGTTGGAGGGTGATATGTTTGATATGTTTTCTAATCGTAACACCAAAGTTGCATATTTGTTTTCCCTTTTAATAGTATCAGCGGTTAGTTTTTTAATATCTACCATTCCTTATTATAGTTTCATTGACACTGTTATTAGATAATGATGGGATAGTTAGGGGAAATATCTTCACAAGAACAAAAGCATCATCAGTTTGCAAAACAAAATACTATTTCAATATGTCCTAGTTGCAATTTAGTTTCAGACTGCATGTATTTTAAACTTTAAGGCCTCGTTCACACGGCTTATTTGGGTGCGGATTGGAGCCGTACTGCGCGCCGCATTTGCGCTTCAGTATGGCTCCAATCCGTCCCAGTAGCTACGGTAATCCACAGTTCTCATAGAGAACTATGGATTCCGTCTCTCCTCCCCGCTCGGCGAATACGCCTGGCGGGGAGAAAGTTACATGTGAATTATTTACGGAGCGCACGCGCTGTAGATAATGACAGTCTATGGGGCCGGCGAGCTGCCGGCCCCCCGCCCTCGCCCCGCTGCACGGCTGCCGGCGTAATTGCGGGGCGACATCCGTCCCCGCAAGTACGCCGGCAATAAGCCGTGTGAACCAGGCCTAAAAGTGAGCCCCTAACTTATCAGTTTAATATAAGCAAGGTAAACATACCAATAGTGAGACTCATGCAGCTACACAAGACCCAATACTTAAATGATAGGCAAATTATAAGCAAAGGAGCCCTGTCACCTAAAAAGTTGTGTTCTACTATTAGATTGCATGTAGGAGCCTGTGCTAATGAATTACACCTAACACTTTCTAATTGTTAGAGAAACATGACAAGGGGCCCATATGCTGTTCTTGCAATAGGACCCTTTTCTGTCTGTGTGTGCCCCTTCTTATGTTAACTGTGTGTGCCTAACTCCTTACGGACTAGTGTGTGCCTAACTCCTTACGGACTACTGTATTTTTACAAAAACATTGTGGGTCTCCAGTCTGCAGTGATACCAAAAGACATTGCTGCTGTAGGAGAGAGTTGGCATCTTTCCGTGGTCTTCTGGCGCTAGAAAAAGAGATCCTATTACCAGATCTGTTATTAGAGCAGTTACATGGCCACGGCCAGGATTGGAGCTGGCTGTGTAACTACTTAATTGCTACAGACCATGAACATACAGTGCCTTGCGAAAGTATTTGGCCCCCTTGAACTTTTCAACCTTTTGCCACATTTCATGCTTCAAACATAAAGATATAAAATTTAAATTTTTTTGTGAAGAATCAACAATCTGAGCTCTGGAAAATATAGGGTTATATGATTTGTAACTATAAAAAGCAAAGAAAATACTAATAGAACTCCTTGAGAGAGAGTTCAAGTCCTTTTTACTCCGTCCCCATAGTGATTGACAGCTTTCCCTGTATCAGTGATTGACGGCTTTCCCTTTATCAGTGATTGACAACTTCTGTCCCTTAATCCCATCCTACTCCCAGACAGGAGTGCATAAACCACCAGACAGGTTCCCTTTAAACACCCTTTAATTTAATGTTATTAGTTTCCTCCAAGATGTAACATGATCAAAAAGGAAAACTTAAAGACTAAGGGCGCCATGTATGAACGGGGCTGTGCAAGTTTTCTGGCATCAAAAAGCTTTAGTAGACCTGTTCTATAGATGTATGAACAGTCACACTCCGAACATTGGTGCGATAAGAGCCTGTGCAACACTTTTTAATACACCAAAGATTTGAGGCCTTCTGGGGGCTTCGCACCACATTCATAGAAGTAAACACATTTATGATTCTGTGACGCCAAATCTACTGTACATGATCAAAGTGCAATGCCTCTATTAATAGGTTCACCAGGTTTTCCCAGTGGCCTAATTAGAGACTGGGAAAACCCACTTGAGACCTAAAAATGATCCGTGGGCTGTTTAGTACTATTGCTGTTATGACATACAAGTGATCCACTATTAGTAGACTGTCATAGTGAGGTAAAGTAAAGGTATTCGCATACAGTAGAATTCAAATACGTTAACGTGAAAATAAAGTTGGAAAATAGTAATCCATTAATTGGAATAACAAAAAATTTACTACAAATATTAATAAAATATATAAGGCTAGGTTCACATCTGCATCAGAAGTTCTGCACAGAAACCGACAGCCATTGTAGTCAATGGGGTCCTTCCAGTATCCGTCATGTTGTCTGTCATTTTAACAGAATAAAAACAACTGCATGCTGTCCTATTTTTTGGTTATTTTTGATGGAATCTGCATAGAACCTAGGACACATATGTGAAGCTAGCCTAAGTCTTGCAAAAAAAAAAATTACAATGATTATTTACCTAAAAAATAATTGATTGTTACATTACATAAAAAGAAAGAAAAACACACATATTAGGTATCTATAAGACTTTGGAATTAAAGGGGTTGTCTCACTACAAAGATTGCTTTTTATGTTAAAGATCTTGCAAAAACAAGTCACTTTGCAATATATGTTCATTAACAGTGTCCTACCTGTTCCTAGATATTCCCTCTTGCTTAGGCTGCATCAGCTCCTCAGGTCGCTATAGCTACAGATCCGTTTGATCTATCCTGATAGGCTGCCAGCACTGGTTGCTATAGCTACAGACCTGGCTTCTACTGCAGCCTAGTGGAAGCCAGTAAACACGCCCCTAAATTCAAAGTAAAACCTAGAAAACAGGACTGAGGTAAGATGAATCAATGTAGTGAGACAACCCCTTTAACTTTAGTAAATTCCCCCACGATATAATAATTCTGAAGCATCTTTTCTTCTAACTTAGTGACGTGCTGTTCCTCTGTTATTCCTCCTATAAATTCCACAATAAATTGACAATTTGACTTTTCCCCTTGCCTTTACACACTGACTCCGGCAGCACTAATTAGACAATGTCAGACTGTGCAGGACTCACCCCCAATTGGTAACACCCATTTGACACCTTAGCAATACATTTCTAGGAACAATAGCAGAGAGACCATTTAATGTAACATTTGTTATTTAGTGTAAGACTTAAACAGTATAAAATAATAAATAAATAAAATAAGCAATATTAACAATTGCTTTTTTCTATATTCACGATGCACAAAATCATATAAATTACTCAGTACTTTCTATGTATCCTCAAATTTCTCATAAAACAAGTCTTCATGCTGCCATGACCAAATTAAAAAGTTATTGCTGCTGAAAGCAGAGAGGCAAACATGGTAACACGTAGCTAGCCATTAAGGTCTTTTCAGGCCTGCTCATTAGGGCTTACATAAGATTTCTTCAGGTACTATGGACAAGTTGCTGGCTTCATAATACCTAGCAGATACTAAGAGACCAACGTAGATATCTATAATTTATAGAGTTAAATGACCAAATAAGTTATATGAATTAGGCCTGGTATGCTTTGGAGGTTTTGTTCAGAGCTTCCGTCACCGATTCCATCTAAAATGACAGAAAAAATAGTGCAGCACACGTTGCTGCTTTTTCTGTTAGGCTATGTTCATACATCTGATTCACGCTGTAATTGTGGGACGGATTTCGCCCGCAATTACGGCGTGTGTACGGGGGCGGGGTGCCGGCATCTCGGCCGCCCCATAGACATTCATTATCCACGGCGCGTATCCCGCTTGAATAATGTGCATGTCACTTTCTCCCTGATCGCCGTATTTCGCGAGCAGGGAGAGGAGACGGAATCCATAGTTCTCTATGAGAACTGTGGATTGCCGTAATGACAGGGACGGAATTCAGCTGTATTTGCGCGCAGTACGGTGTGCAATACGGACTGAAATACGTCCCAAAATCAGCCGTGTGAACATAGCCTTAAAATGACGGACACCATTACAGAAACTTGATGGAACCCGTTATAGTCATCTGGTGCTATCTCTGCGACGCAGGCTCCGAACTGAACCTCCAACACAGATGTGAACCTAGCCTAACTTGGTGAAAAATAGAGCAAAATATTTTATGTACAGCCTAGTGTCTTGTGTATCTCATTGTGCTTGACTATAGAGTCTGCCTCATCATCTGATACACTGAAAGACACACTTTATTAGAAATGTCCTTCCATTTGACTCAAGCAGAGTTAGAAAATAAAACATTGAAATTCGAAAAGGTCAAAGATATGTCTTGAGTGGACGATACGCACATTTTTCACAGCTGTCAAAATTCAAACACCTTTTCTTTGCACAGCCTGTAAATGTGAATTTATTTGTCCATTGTTCTCGGCTCTTCATTTATCAATTCCAGAAAGGTCTCCATTAAAAGCTCCCGGACTCTGGCCCTAAAATCAGAAACACTTTGATATTTCTGTTGTCGTTTGAAATGAGTTTGCTGTCTTTAACTGTTAATTAATAGCTCTTGGCTTTGTGTTCTCATTCGCAGGATGTTGGTCCCTGTGGTTTGCAGAGAGGTAGTTTGTCTCTGTCAGGGAGGTACTGGGATTGGACGAAATGCCCTTCAAAAATCCTGGTGGGCTAAAAAAAAAATGTCTGCCAGGATATTGCTACTCATGCTTTCTCTTTTTGATTTTTTTGTACTGGCGTATTAACTCCATCAGCTCTGTTATGCTGGCTTAGCTGCAGAGGGGGTGAGGCGAATATAGTAAATACATCACTGTCATTAGAATTCTTTGGGTGGCTGGCCTTTAACCCATTAAACAAGCCGCAGTCATTAGGTTAGTACATGGTACTGACCCATTAAATGTGTCATTAAGACCCTGCACAATCCAAGTCTAGCTTTACACATGGCTTCCTCAAAATATCTGCTCGCTCAGAGAGCCAGCAGATTAAAAATAGATTGAGCGCCAGTTTGGTACAAACCCCCTCGAGGGCTGCAGGAGCACAGACCTCGCAGACGCTGCCTGATGCCAATTAACCCCTCCACAACGAGAGTGGATTAACACAGCTGCAAAATCACACTGTCCTCAGATGTGCATCACATTATGTTTGCCAATAATGATATAGTAGAAATATATTTAGTACACATTGGACTGTGTCACAGGTGACACTAGTGTAGCTTCAGCTTTTTGGAACGTGGTACAAACTGCACAATGTCGTTGCTGCTATGCAGTTAAGGTTTTAGCTCCTACAACATCTTAACTCTGGAGCTAAGCACAGAGGATTTTCTTTTGTGAATTTCAGTTGCTCTGTTATTTGGGTGCAACTTTCATGCAACTAGATGCAATATTTTAGCTGCTTCTAATTAAGCCTTTAGTGCCTAAAATGTCTGTTTGTAGACCCAGGCTTAGGATCCACAGTGTGTGCATCATGGCCTATAATACAGTGCGCAACGTTGGACCATGTAGCTCTCTGTATTGTAGCTACTTTTTCCATAAAGTAGGTACTCAGTTAGGATAGTGTCATATGGAATAGCCTGGGGTCCACCGGTTTAGTTGATTTTTGGGGCCCACCAGTAGAGTTGATTCTTGAGGCAAACTAATGGAGTTGATTTTTGGGGGCCACCAGTCGAGATGATTCTTGGGAGCCTCCCTACAGCTACTGTACATGGCTGTATATGCTGCAATGGACTCTTACACGCTGCCTCTCTTTCTCTGTCACTCTACCTAAAAAGCAGCCTCAGACCTGCCATGGCCAGGAGCACAGCAAAGCCAAGGGCATACTATTGACAGTGCCCCACCTTGGAGTTTCCATAACCAGCCTATGGGCCAGTCCAAACCTGTTTAAGGATCAAGATTTCCTTTCTGATATGCGGCAATTAATGCTATTTGCTTTCTTTTATAGACTCTGCATTTGCTTACTATTAGTTTTGCACTTCAGATTCGGCTATGGCCAATCCAGGCTGATCCAAATTTTGTCAGTGATGGGAAAATCGTACAACCAATCACAAGCCTTTTTCCACAGTGGAAAAAGGAAGTTCATCATTCCTTGATCGCATATACTTCATTTTTTCTGTCTAGAAATAGACTGGAAATTGGTCCCACAGTGTTGTTGCCATCACCAGCGAAATTCAGATCTGGCTGAACAGGTCCTACTTGAATCCAAAGTACACTGTTTACCATTATGCTAGCCATGGTATGCATGGTTCCATTGAAATGCAATATCACTGTGTTAGGCGCTTAGAGGTGATACAACTCATGCAGTGCTAATGTAGTTCTAATTTTGCTTTACTGCATGTACACCACCTTTTTGGAAATACCTCCATGCATCCTTGTGTGCAGAGTCTCTGTACCTATATAAAAGAAATACCTCCATAATACCATCTACTGGTATAACCTTGTGCTTCTCTCCAAACTGTTCAATCAATTGTGCAGATGTCAAAGTCATTCAGTTTAAATTAAGGCATATGACATCATCAGAAAGAGGATACTGTTTCGAGCAACAATTGTTTTTTATTTAGTAAGGCATTCGCTGCCTAAATGTTGGGTGTTGTCAACCTGTCTTTCAATAATGTGTTCTGGGCGCCTTTGCTTATCACTAAAGTTGCACTTATATTTTTGCTGTTTTTACACAGTTAGTAGATCATTTATTCATGTAATTACTTAGCAGTATGTATTCTACAACATTTTGTACAGTTATCCTAAATAAACCATGGTAGACAAAACTCAGTAGCCTGTAGATGCCAGTTACACCACAGCAAGAGTCAAAATGATTTATTTAGTAACAAAACATTAAGAACTTCCATCTACAGAAAACTGCCAAAAAATGTAAAAAGGTTTTCCCACAAAGAATACTGTTTATAGTTAAATCCAGCCCCATAATTATTATTTTATGTATGTTCTGACCCTTTAATATTATCGGATTTTCCAGCTGTTGTTACAATAGCGCCACCTGATGTTTATTTTTAATAGTTTTACTGTGTCCACCTCAGTATATGTGCTGTGACCATGATTTAGTCTTGCTTCTTTCTGTTTCCCACAGGGTTTGCAGAGGGATCTCTTTTGTGGTGTCTGAAGCTGCAATGCCTTCTCTGCTTAAGGATATATTCAAATGTCATGCAATTCTTTGAAAGACGGACCCGACAGGCGTGATGTAAACACGCAGCGGCGATCTCTCATGTGAACGCCGCTGCGTGTCTGTCATTGCCGGCAGTGATCAAATCACTGCTAATTGTTAGATGCGTCTCTGGGTCCGTTCTGATGGACCCAGAGATGCATCTGAAAAGCGGATGTTCATACGGATGCAGGACGCCATGTGAACATACCCTAACAGAGGAGAGGACAAGTGCAGATGTAAGGTGTGCATGGGCAGGTGCACCTAGGTGTGCTGTGTGACAGTGTTGATGTAGGCCTACTGATAGGTGTGCAGGGGTAATTAGTAAGCTGGTTGAAAAGGAACCCAGCAGCTTGGGTTCTTGGTAGACTACATGCACAGATCTTCTGGTCAAGAGGTAGGGGGTGTTCACACAGTGTCTTTTGGGCCATATATTTGCACATATCACCGAAATCTATGCCCAAATACATCCCAGACAATTTATAATATAGTTGTCCTAGACTTAAATGTAAAATACGCGGTGTCAATCACGCACCATGTATTTTACGATCGTAATATAATGGTTGTCTGACACGTCACTTCTTTTCAGGCGTATATGCGCCGGCAAATAGTAAAGTATAGGAGGCACAGATGTGCCTCGGGCTGTTTTGTCTCACTTGCGCTGTTGAAATTACACACTTGCGAGGTGTAGGGGACCCATATTTTGCTGGAAACAGTGTGGCTCTCTGACTTAGCCTAATATGGCAAGCACCTCACTCTTCTGATTGGCTACAGGCGATATAAGCTGCTGGTGCTTAAAGCACCAGTACTCTGAGTAAAAGTCATCACCATTATATACACATTGGGGGACATGTATGAAAACTGTCTTGGTCTAAGACTTTTTGTTGCCCATAGCAACCAATCAGAGCGTCCGTTTCATGCTTTCAGAGCACTAGATGAAATGTAAGGGGACCTCTGACTGGTTGCTATGGGCAACAAAGAAAGTCTTAGACCAAGACAGTTTTCATACATGTAGCCCATTATGTATGAATGGGGCTTCGGCAGATATCTGCGTCTTTACAGCCCGAGATGAGGCAAAACCCCGTTCATTCATTTTTAAATCTCCCGCTCGCCACTCCTGGGCGCATTACATGCTTTGTAATACACCCAATCTCGGGGGGCCTGAGGGAGGCGGGGCGCTCTAGACCCGTAGCAAAGCTCCATATTTATAGCTTCATTACAGCATTTCTGGGCACATTACAGTCGGAACAGGTAGAGCACCTTCAAAGAGGTATACCTGATCCTGAAGCGCTGGAATGTGCCTGATTTATGAGCTGCCGTAGAGCGAGTTCATAAATCAGGTCATCCTATGCCTTATTTAATCACATGAAATTTGGCGTGTAAATTCCAAATTTCATGCATGTTGCCCTAAATAGGCATACATAACATCTGACATGTACACTCCTCACATTTTTGCAAATATTGTATTAGATCTTTTCATGGGACAATGCTGAAGATATGACACTTTGATACAATGTAAAGTAGTCAGTGTACAGCTTGAACAACAGTGTAAATTTGGAGTGCCCTCAAAATAACTCAACACACATCCATCAATGTCGAAATAATAATAATCTTTATTTATACAGAGTCAACATATACCACAGCTCTTTACAATTTAGAGGGTTTAAGTACAGGCAAAACCAAAACTTTATACAGTAAAAAGCTACTTACAGTTCAGACACAAGGTGTGAGGGCCCTGTTCGCAAAAGCTTACAATCGATAAGAATTTATGGGTGAGACGAAGAGTGAGAAGTGCTCAGTTTACATATTGGCCCAGCCATGTTACATAAATATGAGGTGGTTTACATAAAAAGTGGATGAACCTGCCAACCATATACAGATAATTGCCTGTGAGTGCCCAAGTGCAGGGAGTGACAGAAATGAGGGGTTAGCAAATAGGGATCTTGGTAGGCCTGCCTAAGAAGATGTATTTTCAGGCCATGTTTAAAACTGTGAGGGCTATGAGTGTGCCTGATCATATGTGAAAGCATGTTCCAGAGAACTAGTGCAGCACGTGAAAATTCTTGGGAGGCATGGTAGGTTCCAATGACTGAGGCATGTAATCTGAGATCATCGGCAGAGCGGAGAGACCGTGTAGGTTGGTAGACAGAGATGGGGGAGATGTAGAGGAGTGCAGCACTGTGAAGAGCTTTATGGGTGAGAGTGATGAGTTTCTGTTGTGTTCTGTAGTGAATGGGCAACCAGTGCAGTGACTGACACAGGGTAGAGGCATCAGTATAACAGATAGAAAGAAAGATGAGCCTGGTTGCTGCATTCAGGACAGATTAGAGAGAGGAGAGTTTACAGAGAGGGAGACTGATGAGCAGTGAGTTACAGTAGTCAAGACGAGAAAGAATAAGAGCAACAATGAGAGTCTGGGTTGTTTCCACAGTAAGAAAAGGACGGATTCTGGAGATGTTCTTGAGGTGCAGGTGACAGGAGCGGGTGGGGGATTGAATATAGGGGTGAAGTACAGATCAGAATCTAGTGCAACCCCAAGACAGTGGGCCTGCTGTGTAGGAGTTATGGTAGTGCCACACACTGAAACAGATATAGCAGAATGGGGTTGGTTAGTAGATGGCGGAAAGACTAGGAGTTCACTTTTAGTCAGGTGTAGTTTAAGATACAGAGAGGACATGAGACAGCAGACAGACAGTCACTGGTGTTTTGTAGCAGGGCAGGAGTGATGACATGGGAAGAGGTGTATAATTGAGTGTCGTCAGCATTGAGGTGTTACTGGAAGTCAAATCTGTTGATGCTTTGTCTAATGGAGGCTGTGTAGATTTAAAGGAGGAGAGGACCTAGAACCGATCCCTGAGGAACCCCAACAGCAAGAGGAAGAGATGAGGAGTTAGAATCGGAAAATGAGACACTGAAGGAGCAGTCAGAGAAATAGGATGAAAACCAAGAGAGAACAGTGTCCTGGAGGATAATGGCGCTAAGCATGCTGAAGAGAAGTTGGCGATCAAATGCTGCAGAGAGATCTAGAAGAAGCAAAGAGTAGTTGCCCTGAGATTTAGCTGTGAGATCATGCTAGAGCAGTTTCTGTGGAGTGTAAAGTGCAGAAACCTGATTGCAGTGGGTCGAGAAGAGAGTTGGTAGAAAGATAGGGGATTAGACGAGAGTAGACGAAGAGTTCCAAGAGTTTAGAGATGACTGGCAGATTAGAGACTGGTCGGTAATTAGCAGCACAGGACAAGTCCATAGTGGGCTTTTTAAGTAAAGGGGTTATGATGGAATGATTAAAAGAGGATAGAAAGATCCCAGTGGAAAGAGAGAGGTTACAGATTGCAGTTAGGTGAGAGATGACATCTGTAGAAACGGACTGGACAAGGTGTGAGGGAATGGGGTCACTAAAGCAGGTAGTGGGATGAGCAGACAAGAGAAGCCTGGACACTTTTTCTGTTGTTAGGTCAAGAGCTGAGAGCAGACTTGAGGACAGGGGGGGAGGGACAGGATGGGTATGACTTGGGGATTGAGATGTGATGTTTTACCAGATACTGTTGATTTTCTATAAACCGCTGGCAACAAAAGTGAGTACAGCCCTAATTGAAAATGGACAAATTGTGCTCAAATTGTCAACATTTTGTGTGGCCACTATTATTTTCCAGCACTGCCTTAACTCTCTTGGGCATGGAATTTACTAGAGCTTAACAAGTTGCAGACACTGGAATCCCCTCTTCCACTCCTCAATGATGTCACAGAGCTGGTGAATGTTAGAGACCTTACTCTCATCCACCTTCCATTTGAGGATGTTCCACAGATGATCAATAGGGTTTAGGTCTGGAGACATGCTTGGCCAGTGCAGCACCTTTACCTTCATTCTCATTAGCAAGGCAATTGTAATCTTCGAGGTGTGTTTGGGGTCCTTATCATGTTGGAATACTGCCTAGCGGCCCAGGGAGGGGATCCTGCTCTGCTTCAGAATGTCACAGTACATGTTGGCATTCATAGTCCCTCAATGAACTGTAGCTCTCCACAGTTGGCAGGGGTTGTGCAGCTCCAAACCATTACACTCCCACTACCATGCTTGACTGTAGGCAAGACAAAATTGTCTCTGTACTCCTCCCATGGTTGGTGTGACACATGCTTGTCACCATCTGAACCACATAAGTTTATCTTAGTCTCATCAGAGCACAGGACATGTTTCTAGTAATCCATGTCCTTAGTCTGCTTGTCTTCATCAAACTGTGGGCTTTCTTGTGCATCATCTTTAGAAGAGTCCTTCTGGGATGACAGCCAGGCAGACTAATTTGATGCAGTTTGTGTTGTATGGTCTGAGCATTGGCAGGCTGACCTCTACCCTTTTAGCCTCTGCTGACAGCACTTACATTTTTTTTGGGAAAAGACAATCAGTATGACGCTGGCATGTGCAAAAAAAATTTTTTTGGGTTGACCTTTGGGGCGAGGCTTGTTCTGATCGAATTGTTTTGGTAAAAACTGTAGGCCCTTGGCACCAGCTGCACCCAGGTTCAGGGTGTTTGGCAATCTTTTTTTACCCCTTGTCCATCTTTATTAGAGCAAAATTCTTTTTTTCGTCCTCAACATCTTTGACTGAGGTGCCATTTTGAATTCCAGTGCCCCGTATGAGAGAGGTGAGAGCGATAACACCAAATTAAACACCCCTGCTACCCATTCACACTGGAGACCTTGTAAAACTAATGAGTCACAAGTCACCATGAAGGGAAAATGGCAATTTGGGCACAATTTGTACATTTTCACTTAGGGGTGTGCTCACTTTTGTTGACAGCGCTTTAGATATTGATGGCTGTGTTGACTATTTGAGGGGGACACCAAAATTTTTTATGTTTTATAAACTGTCACTGACACTTTACTTGTATCTAATGTCATATTTCAAGCTTGTGTGGATTTTGCGGGGGCACCTAACTCTACACATTTTCTAAAACCTATTAAAAAAAATTTTTTCAAATACTTTCAAAACCATTTACATTCTTCAGAATTTAGAAATTAGCTTCTTTTCACAGTCAAACATAGACTCTACCTCTTCCGCATGCAGTCATTATTTAATCCTTTATGTAAAACATGGAGCAAATATTATATAATGCTTAAATATAATTTGGTATAATAATAGGTTTCATCTATGTAGATTGTAAAAGTCAGGGTTATGTAATGGCACCAATGGGTAAAACAAGTTGTGAATGAAGAGAAAAACAATTACATTTGGAGCAACTAAGAAGTGTTATATGGTCATTTTGGAAGACATACTCTCCAAACAATTTATGCTTACTTGAGAAGTATTATTTAAATTTTTTTTTATTTTTACATTGCCTTTCAATGTAGAAAATAATCTTGGCGCAGCGACAAATAATAGAGCCTAATTTTTTTTAAAAAAGGGTCATTCCCCAGTGCTTATATTACATGGGTGCTAATTACATTTACAAATTAAATACATGAGTTATTTTTAGAAAATATTTATTTTTGGGAAGTCTTAGATGAAGGTGAGACCACTGCCTTCACCTTTTTATGTCATTCATTGTATTCTGTAAGTTATATACACATTTGTGTGTACACCACAAAAGACCTACTTGTACTAACAAAGTTCATGTAAAAGAAGAAAAGAGAACGCATTGGGCATTACAGTTTTTAAGCAGTTTTTTGAGCCATTAGTAGATACAACAAGTAGTAGAAGTATAAGACCTTCCATTATATTTCCCATTCCTTTTTTTGGCTCAAAAAATTGCATCAAAAACTGCAGTGGTGTTTCTCCCAGGTTTTAAGAGCAGGGAAACTTCTTCATTTCATCCTTTTGTGATTTATTTTCACCTTGCCTTAAAAGGGTTGTCTCACTACATCGATTCATCTCACTTCAGTCCTGTTTTCTAGGTTTCATTTTTTAATTCAGGGACATGTTTACTAGCTTCACTGGCTACTAGTGGCCTGCACTGATGAACTGCTGAGCATACCAAGTCTGTAACTATAGTGACCCCACACTGGCACCCTACAGGAGAGATCAAACATTCTGTAGCTTAGCGCCGTTACTGGGGGCCCCTACAAAGGCAATCGAAATCGGTAGAACACTGGTAATGGACTAATTCAAAGTGATTTTTTTTGCAAGATTTTTTAATAAAAACAACCCCTTGTTTGAATAACTTGTTTTAAAAATAAACTAAGTATAAAACTCAATGATTTAATTACAAAAAAAACCCCCGTAAGAAGGGCCCATTTCCATAAAAATTTTTTCTAACAATTCCCTTCAAAGGATAAAAAATTTGAACTTTGGGGACTGCTTCTCAGTTGTCAAATCTTTGTCGCACCATGCTGCTTTACAGAGCCACAGCCAACTTCAGACTCACACTTTCTGGTAAGACTTTGGGTAGTTTTATAGCTAGGATAGGAGTCGCTATGTTTTCCTAGCGAGCCTGTTTCAGTGATATGATGCAGGGGTTTAAATCTTTGGTAAAAGCTACAGAGCTGTAAAGGTTTTTAAAAATGTCATTTAAAAAGGTAACAAACCGTGCCAAAAGATAAGAAACAGCAGGAAGGACTCACCATGGTCAGAAGAAACTTTGGAGTAACGTAAAGGGGAGGAAACAGAAAAAGTTTTTCGGTAATAGAAAAAAACTTGTGTACATGGGAGTAGATAAAAATCTTTTTTTTATTCCGAAAAAAGCAAAAACAAAAATAGCAATGTATTTGGTAATAGTCCACATTTACCTTTCCATACATTTAAAAGCTAAACATTGAAGTCAGAAAAACCCCTTTAAAAACCCCAGTCAGAAGCTGTGGGTAACAACAAAACTTACCTTCATGTGGTTTTTAAAAAGCTTTGGATGCTAAGCCCATGTTTTTACCATATTTCCCACTTTTCAATTCAATGTGGGTGCTAGATCAGGGAGATATTCTCCCCTAGGAACAATACTTATAAGGAAAGATACCTTAGTGCGCCATGTCAAGTTTTTGTTCCTACCAGATTTCAATGGCCCTATGCACCTCTTAATTGGGTCTTTAAATCCAAAGGGCATGTAATGGAAGTATATTACAGCTATAGAACTGTACTTTGAGTAGCTAAAATGTTGTGTTATTTGACTAATGACTAATTCTTATTGGGTTGCTTTATTCATGAGGGTCAGACTGCTATGTATGCACATATACACTGTAGTATATCACTCAGCACAAAGTGGGGCAGCAAAGCAGGGAGGGGTGATCATTTAGCTACTAGGGTAAAACCTTAAAAGGGGTTGTTCATTTCTTTAAGTCCTTCAGAAAAAGGGGGACAGTTAAAACAAGCAACTTTGCATTGGATGCCCATTAGAAAGGTTTGGTTTTTTAAGGGTTTTTTTAAAAAATTTAGGTGTGGTAAGTTAAAATTGGTTTAATGTAGGGTTAAATTTAAGATTTGGTTTTTAAATTGATGAATTTGGGGGGAAATTTATTATAATTATTTTTGGGAAAAGGTTTTTTCGAAAAAAAGGGAAATTTGGGGGTTTTTAAAGGGTTTTTGGTTTGTTGACGTGGGATCCTCCCCAAAAGGGGATTTTAAACACTTTTCTAAATTATTGATTACAAAAAGTGAAGCCTCTAGGCAAGCTTTCTTTACAAGGGCCCTTAGTTACTTAAAAGTTTGATTAGAATGACCCGTGGACTAGGACTACCCGGGCCGTGCTTTGCGTTAGCACTTCTTTTCTGATACAGGGAAAATGAATGAGTGTGAAGGCATGTGGAGAAAGTGCGTGTATGAGTCTCTCCGCGATAAAGAATCCCCTGGTTGTAAATTTTTATTTGAGTTAACTTTTGAAACCTCCCTTTTCCTCACCTCTCTTTCCCCTTCCCTCTCCCCTGGCAGGTTTATGACTCATATGATTTTTTATCTTCGTCTGAGAAAATAACAGGGAAGGTAAATCACTTGTGGGAAAACCCTTTAATGCTCCCGTTGTAAGGGGCCCAAAAATTTTTTTACTCTTACAGCTAAAATGCCCCCATTGACACTGCAGCTGTCTCTATAATTTAGAAAAGCATTATTGTGCCACAGTGCCTTAATGCTCCTGCTTTGGTGCCTTTTTTGTAAAAATGAAGGGAGACGGTCTTGCTGGTTCAAATGTAAAGCCCCC